>PVIU01007127.1:0-94626 GCA_004026605.1 Ondatra zibethicus | reverse complement strand
AAGGAGGCTGAGTCCCTTATGTAAAAGCAGAGAGCCTTTATTTTAAGCAAGTTTGCAAACTTGGTCTCTCTGCATGTCCAATATATTGGAATAAACGCAGAGCCCCGGGCTCAGTTAGAATTGGGTTTTGTAGTAGTAAAGGTGGGGGTGAGGGGTTTCTGAGGTTTAGAACCCCTGATTGGCTGACACTTGTCTAGGGGTGTCCTGGTGATTGTGTTCTGGCAGGTAGTCCTATCTACAGGGGTTGGAATGCTAGGCATTTCCTTTGAATAGTCTATTTTGGGGTGGGACTAGGGTAATCTCAGTTTGTTATTCTTCCTGCAGCCAGGTATTGTTTCCAGGTAAACTACTGAGACTCGGGCCTCTTATTAAATGTATTGGTGGCAGGTGATAATGGTTGGAAATAAAGAACTTCCTTTGGGTGACCTGCCCATACTTGGCTTATCATGGCTGGCTCCCACAGAGCCATCCACTGAAGCAGGGGAACACACCAGTGTAGATCCCACTTCTTAGAGTCCTGTAACACATCCCAATCCGCCACCCTAGAGATCAAACTTTCCGTCACATGAACCTTCAGACAATGAAAAACTGGCTCAGAGCCAGCCATAATAGCTGCCTTCTTTAGCTTTGTCTTTACAGACACATCAGGGGTTTCATTATTGCACTGATCATAAAATTTCAGCCTTGGAAGTATTTGGTTTTACGTTATTTTTAAATTATCCTACAACGTCGGATTTGATTTTATCCCTATAAGGAATTCTCTAATAAAATAACGTGTGGCTTCATTACTCCTCTTCTTGCTTTGAGCAAGTATTTTTCTCATTTGTCCCAAATTTTTCTCTGAGAAAAATCAAAACAGGAAAGCTACCTGGCTCAAAGGAAACGATGGGAGTGTGTTGTCATGGGCAACATACCGCTTGCAGTTATTTCTTTGTGACCCGGAAGACGCAAGAAACAGAACTGAAGTCTTGCCGGGAGCATTAACCCTTTGGATGAAATGCAAGGGTTACCTGTTTAGTATGCTGACTGCGAAACAATTGTTAGACAATAAATGATTGAAAAAACAAAATATATTTTTGCAGCTTTGTACTACAAGACCTCAGCAAAGCCATTGCTCTGATGGAAGAGCTTCGCAGGAACAGAACCACCAACTTCACCTTCAGTTAAGTCAGAAATTGTTATTATTCTGTATGACAATTAACTTTAATCAGGATTTACCGAAATAAAACCATAATGTACATTTATATGTCCTTGTTTAAAGAATTCGCAGTTGTATGAGTTGACTTTTTGGAGCCTATTCCCTGCAGTGTATGCCTTACTCAGCCTTGATGCGGGGTGGAGGGGCTTGGTCCTGCCTCAACTTAATGTGCAGGGCTTTGTTGACTCCCCAGGAGAGACCTTACCCTTTCTGAGGAGTGGATGTGGATGGGGGAAGCTGGAGGAGGGGAGGGAGGGGGAACTGCGATTGGTATGCAAAATTAATTTAAAAAATTTTAAATAAAAAACAAGCAAAAAAGAATTTGCAGTGGTAGGCTATACCTTAGACCCTGTTTCATTGTCTGTCAAGTTCACCCTGGGAGAAGCTTTCAGATTTACTCATCATGTAAGTTACGTACCTTGGTTCATTTCCCCTTCCTTTGACTTTCCAAGGGAAGAATGCATCACAGGGATCCCTGCCAGTACCACCATGACACCCAGTATTCTGCTCACATCACCTTTACTATGTCCCCTTCCGCAGCTGCCTGAATCCCGGTGGTTATGTCGTCCTTGTTAAGAAACTGATTTTTAAGCTAACATACAAACTAATGGGCTTCGTGGTAGTGGTGGTGGTGGTGATGGTGGGGTGTGTGTGTGTGTGTGTGTGTATGTGTGTGTGTGTGAGTGTGTGTACCTTGTTCTTCCTCATGATGACCTCCTTCTGGACACTTGTTCATCTTCGCTAACCCTGCTCTTCTACTATTTTCTATTGCACTCTATGGCATCACAACTTAACTATGTGTCCAAGATAGGAATCATAAAATTATGTTAACTTCTCCATATTGAGAACATTTCTAGATGCTATGTCCACTCTACTCCTGGTAGATCTTCTAAGCAGAGCTTTGCCTCTGGACTGCCTTAGAGCCAACCACTTTCATGTTTCATCTCCATCACTGGGTACTTAAATAGTGAGATGACTAGAGATATAAGTGACTATTGATGGGATCTTGAGTACCTGAGTTATAACACTTGAGCACTTTGAAGTCTAAGGCAGGAAGATTGAGGGTTTGAGGCCAGCATAGGCAATATGGTAAGTTCTTGGCCAACCTAGGCTAAAGTAGGCAAAAGTGAGATGCTGACTAAGTCTGAGTAAATGTGTATTTCCTGTCTCATGCTTGTAATCCCAATATTCAGAAGGCTGAGGAAAGAGGACAGTATGTTGAAGGCCAACCTGCACTGCATAGCACATTTCAGGCCAACCTAAAATGCATAGCAAAACCCTGCCTTAGAAAAGAAAAGTGACAAAAAGAAATGAAGGAACATGTCTTTATTTCCTCCTCTTTCACACTGATGCCCAAGTTTTAAAACATTTTAAAAATATTTTCCTCTAATTTATTAGGTAATCCCCTATGTCCTTTAGGATAAAGACTTCATCAGAGTACCTATTACATAAAAGCATCAAAATGTGTCCATATACAGAGGTAAGACAGATGGAATTCTTTACCTTCAAGGACATTTAATGGGGAAATAGTGTACGACAGTAGTGTCGCGAGTGCTATAATACCATCACAATATGCAATGGAGTAGTGGTAGCACAGCACGCAAAAGGCACAGTGACCAATTCCACATAGTGGAGCTGAAGAATAAATATTTTTTGACTATTTGTTGTAGAATAAATACTTTTTTTTCAGGTAAACAAATGAGAGAAGACTTTCCACGTGGGAAAATATATCCAAGCTTTGATGCCTGAGGAAGCATTGCTTCTGTAGAAACTTCAGGTTATTGAACACTCACTAGGGGCACATGGAATTATCGTGTTCTGTATGTGTCAGTTTTTCAACACTTAGCACAGGCTTGCTTCTCAATAAACATTTGTTAGGCAAAGGATTCTGTTCCTCATTTACATCTAAAGGGTTATGGGGTTGGAGAGTATGGAAATAGGCATGAAAATATTATCTATAATAACTTCCATGTGCACACTCAAGAGATTCCGACTAGAAGTAGAAATCTCAGAAACTCCCACGCCCTCATGTAAGCATGGGAAATGAGAGCGTGGTGGCACCGCACTGAACCGTAGAAGCTTCTCTTTAAGAAGGGAAACCCCTTGACGAGTCAGTGCTAGAATGTCTAGGTCTAGGAATATGTGACTCTACCGTTGAAAAAGAGGGACCAAAGTCCCAGGACCATCATCAACATGGAGGATAGCAGAAGCCTGTTTCCCAGAATAAGCAAAGTGATTCACAATTGGAAATATGTTCTGGAGGCACTAATTTCCGAGCAGGGAAGGGCCCCTCCCTTAAATAAAAACAGTTTAGCTATCAGAATTCAGCTCTGGGCTGGAGTGTATCTACTCTGAGATAGGATCTACAACATCAACTTCATGTCAAAGCTCTTTTAGTTCATGTGCTGCTGTCAGCCAAAGCTGCTTAAAGCACGCCTCTAGCTAAATACAAAGCTCTGTTAGTAAAGTGCTTGCTGCATAGGCATGACGACGTGAAATCGATCCCCACACCACACCCCAGTCAATCAGTGCTGGGGAGACAGAAATAGCCAGATCTCTGGGGGCTCCCTGCCCAGCCATTCTAGCCTTCCCAGCAAGCTCCAGGCCAATCAGGGACCCTGTCTCAATAAACAAGGTCATCGGCTCCTGTGGAATAACACCCAAGGCTGACATATGGCTACTTTATATATATATATGCACAGTGCACACATATACATATGCCTGCGCGTGTGTGCGCATGCGCACACGCACACACACACAAACACAAACGCACACAGAGTAAACAAAAATTAAATATAAAACCTTCTATCACCTTGTGAGTTTCCAGGAATCCTAAGAGCCTGCCTGTGGTATTCCTAGAAAATAAGTTTATTTTCATTTTTGGAAATCTGCATGAAGTATCTAAGAACTATTCTGGAAGCTACATCCAGCAATCTCAGGTATCAGTTACTAGTTTAACTACCATGTTGTGACAAAAATACTAGCATTTGTCAAATATTGTATTTGTTTCTCAACACTGCCACCTCTTCGCACCTAGAAAGTGCAAAGGGCCAGGAAAATGAAGGCAGAAGCTCTACACACGATCGTCCGGTCTCTCTGATGCTGTGTGAGTGGACATCCGCATTCCGGATGCTACCGCTATAAAGCATGAAGCCTCCATTTCCCCAGTCAGGGATGGTCACATGACAGAGCGGCCAGTGAGAAATAAACAGCTGTGTGTAACAACCCAACCCAGTCTAGCCTGATTACTACACACTACTTAATTACTGGATTTCATCTCCGATATTCTTAAAATATTATCTCAAAAGACACTTACTGAGTCTTTTGAGACATTTAGTGTCAATAAATCATTTAGAACAGGTGCCCTGATGGAGTTTATAACAAAATTAGGAAAGTCATAATTATTGTCAATAACAATGGCAAGTACAATAAACTTTGGCATATATAGCAGACGCGACAATATATGCAGTAGACAAGACAAATATATACCATGACGATCCGAAGAACATTGACAAGATTGGAGTATGTTTCTCTTAGCTAGGAACAAATAATGTATTTGCATTTACATCGTCTCGCTTCCTGTTGCAGCTTTGTGGAAAAGAACGCCCACACCTTAAGCAGTTCTGCGGGAACGTGAATGAAGAAGCAGCAGTCACAACCCAGCCACAGGCCACTGTCGTGGCAAATACAGTACTCAGGCCATACCCATCTGGAGAAGAAGGGAGCATCTGCTTCTCGTCCTGATTTCAATGGCATTTAGAGGCCCAGCCAAATGCCTTCTTGTAATTTCCCCAAGCAAACACTGAGGCAAGAGTTACCAACTCAATCCATCACTTAATAAGAAAGTAAGAAAACTGGGTGAGGAAAGAAATCAACTGCTCCATATATACACAATAGTAAAAATTAATCAATTAACTAATTAATTAAAACTACTTCATCACTTTGTAAGCTTTCAGGAGAGCCTAGTGTATGACTTAGCAGCCTGCCTATTGTACTCCTACAGAACAAGGTTCTTTTCATATCTGAAAACTTGTATTAAAGGATCTGACAACAAATTTTAGTTCCTATTACATATGGCTGAGGTCATCATGCCAACAAGAGTTACAGAGAAGAGCATGACGAATTAAACATTAGATAAACATGTCAAAAATCAGAAGTCACTCATTATTTCCCATTTCTTTTGCACCCAGAAGGTCTTGTCTAACTATATATTTTATGTTGACCATGCAGTATAGAATGCAGTCTTATAGACTTTATTAGAAACTTTTATTTAGTTTTTTTCATTCACAAGCATAAATATATTTTATATGCCTGCAATCTCTGCATATAATTTATCCCATCAGGAAGACAATTGGATAGGATCCTAACATTCCAGAAGGGCTATTAAGTTTTTAGCAATATCTCTCTACAGTTCTAACAATTCTACCACAGCCCCCTGCTCATGTGATTCTAATTGGGGAGCTTAATTTTGTTAAAGCAATGTCAAGTCATTTTTAATGATCCTTAAAAATCACAGAGCATTCTCTAGAATTGTCACAACTTCAGTATTCAAGGTGTACAGTATAATCTATAGTTGTCATTTCTAGAAATCATTCCATCAGGGGAATGTAAACTAAAACCTCTTTGTTGGGAGCATTTCTCAAAGAGATGTATTCAATTACTTGTAACCATTTGTGCAAGGCCTTTCACAGTTTGTAGGTCAATTTCAATATCAACCGGAAAAGTCAAATTTATGATCTATTAATCTATAGAGCCCTGAAGAAGAATTTTTCTCAAGGTGGCATGAGCTGTTTCTTTCAGTACACACACACACACACACACACACACACACACACACACACACACACCTTCACAACCCCAAAGGGTCATGAGCGAGCTTTCCGTCTTCTGTGTCACATGAGCAAAGCGCCTCAGGTAAAGCTCTGATGTGCAGGTCACAGGATCACTTTCAGCTTGAAGTTTTACTTATTCCAAGACAGAAATCATCTTTGTTAATGACTGGTACAAATTAGCAGCTGACGAATGTGTCCCCATAGATTTCACCACCTGAGATAGCACAAGTAATTTGATGTTAATATGTACTTCCATGCCGGCACTATCTATAACCATACTTTCTGAAGGCCTTCCTTGAGTATCTCAAAGCTCCTCAATATAGTTTGGTTTTTGGTGTTGTGCTTCCTACAGGCTCTATGCCCAGAACTTCTTCAATATCATTGATATTATTTATATTGCACATAGATGTAGTTAGCCTGGTGGCATCTGTTATGTATGAGTTTTCATCAGCTACAACAGACCCTGACTGTTTTTTAACTCCTTTATCAACTTATGTATAAGGTTCTCAGATGTTTTTTCAATATTCTAAGCTAGTATTCCTAGATGAAATTAAATTTGCCAATTTCTTATTTCCTGATAGGACATGTAATTCTTTCTATCTTTAATATAAATATTCTTTTATAACTCTTCATTGACTTAAAAATGTTTCTAGAGCAAAGTGTAGCAGTTCATGCATGTAATTCTAGAACTCTGGATGTCAAGGAAAGAGAACTGCCCAGTTCCTCCGGGGATACACAGTGAGGCCACTGTTTGGTGTAGTAGGAGACCATGTCTCAAAAAATGAACAAAAACATATTTCTAGTACTGAGGAAGTATTTGCAACTACTAATTAGCTGAATATCACAGTGATAATACTCAGAGTTTTTAATTCAAAAATAGGACCCAATTTTCCTTCTCTCTCTCTCTCTTTTTCCAAGATGGGGTTTCTCTGTGTGGCTCTGGCTATCTTGAAACTCACTCTGTAGACCAGGCTGGCCTGAAACTCACAAAGATCCTCCTGATTCTGCCTCCTGAGTGCTGAGATTAAAGACATGTTCCACCACCACCCAGCTTTTCTGTTTTCTAAAAGGTGGATCTTTTTCTCAGATTCCTAAGTTTCTCATTAGACAATTTTCCACTTATCGATCATATTTCGTAATATGATTCTTAATGGTTTTTTTAAGTTGCTGCTTGGGGATGGAGATACATTTCACATATAGACAAGAATAACCTTCAGTTTTAGAAAGAAACGTGCTCTCTTTCCCCTATGCGCTCCTCTCTGTCCTTTCTTTGACTTTCTTGATAAGATGTACCAGAAATCACTCATCTTCATCTCTGTGAAAGAAAACAATGTGTGTACAATGATTTGGATAGCTGAAATTTAGACTGTTGAGGCTATGAACCCTAGAATTCTAATTTTCCAAATAGAAAGCAAGCTCCTGGATTTTCTATAGAACTGTTCAATTTTTACATGTCTGAGGATTCAAACTACATTAAAATGCTTTTCAGTCCAAACAAAACAAGTCAGGACCGCATTGACAGCATTGACTGGCTTGTGATGGCGTGGGCTTTCCTATCAGAGTAACGCAGATCCTTGTCTAACTGCCCTAAATCTAACTAAACCTCAGACTTGGTGAAGAGCCTGACTGAGAAACTTTCAAATTAAGTCAGTTTTTGGCCATTATCCCGCAATAACAATGTTTGTCATTCAAAGAAATAGTGAACCAATAGGTTCGTACAGCAACATCCACAGTGCATGAATCACCGTTATCAGTAGTTAGTGAAATGTTTTAATGTGCTAAAGGAATTTTAATAAGGAATAGCATTTCAATTGTGTTCTCTATAACCTGCCTCACAACTGAATACAATAATAATTAACATGGTCTTCTTCCACTGAAACCAATTATTTTTCATCACAGATTGGCAACAACTTGAAGAATGCTTTATTAAAAGTCCTACCCAGTAGATTTTACAAATTCATATCCATGGATAAAGAATTCCAGATATCTCTGTTCCATAAAAATTAGTTTATAAAGACTTAGCCCCTTGAAATTATTTTCTAGTGACTCAAGCTGACCCATAAAATATTGAGTCATAATGAGCTTTAGGAAAGGTCCTCAAACTCATTTGTAATTTAACACAGAAACAGAGAGTTAGTATGACTCAGAGAATAAGACTCAAAAGAAAGATCACATAATGAAGCTTAGAGAACAAAAGGTAAGTAAAGAAAACTACAGAGGGTAGAATATAATAACTATTCCAGAAAAACAATGAGATTAGATGGTACACACATACATATACACAAACACACACACACACACACACACTCATAGGTGTTAGGAAGTCATATTTTCTCCTAGCTAACAACATCATGTCTTAAGTTCATAACACATCATGTATCATTAAGCTCAAGTCTCAAGAGAAGCACAGTGTTGTGGGGTAATAACTGATCAAATGTCATCTAATATAATACTATCCTGGGTTCTACTGAGAGGCATCAGAGAAATGCATGGAACCTCCTTAAACTGCATTCAAAATTTTATGTGGTATAATGTTTTCTAAGGTCAAAACATCATTTCCACAATACCCACTTAGTTTAAAAGTATTTCAAGAAATGAACATGGGGCTGGAGAGGTAGATCAGCTGATAAAGTCCTTGCCTTGTGTGCATGAAGCCCTGGTCTCCATTACCTAGCACCGTATAAAACAAGTGTGATGGTTCACATCTACAACCTCAGCACCTGGGGGGCTAAGGCAGGAGAATCAGAACATCAAGATCATCTGTGGCTACATATGAATATGATGTTAACTTGCATTAGAGGTGAGAGAGGAGGGGAGAAGGAGGGAGTGGAGAGGGAGAGATGAAGGAAGAAACAAATGAATGTGATTAGTATTTCTGACTGGAAATCTAAAATAACAAGACATTATTAAAAAGTAATTATATTCGGGCAAGATCTTAGTAATTGTTTCGCCAGGTTCTCATTAAGTATGCAGTAAGGAGTTACAGTTATTCAATAAAGTCATTACAAAGTTTCTGTGATGTGGTAGGAAAACTTATGGATTTAGGAAACAGATAGATCTACCTGTCCTAAGTCCTGTGACTAGTTCATTGCACAGAAAGAGTGAGGTAAACATTCTAAGATCTTTTCTCCTCAACTGCTAAAGATAATCAAGAGTTATGAACTCACAGTAACTGTCAATCAGGGTTTCAGAGGTGGTCAGATGATCCAGTCATGCCTTGTGCCTAGTACAAACTCAGTGAGCTTCCTTCCTTCTTCTCTACCAAATAAATGTTCCTCTAAGAGCCTAAAATATCCATATGATTCCTTCCTGGAAACTGTCAAGGCCCAAGGCAAGATGTCACAGCAATAATCATTAAAATAAGAAACCCCAGAGTTCTTTCAGCTTTGTGAAAACCAAGAAAAGACGCCTTTATGAGGTAAATGTGAAATACGTTTTAAAAGAAAATAAAATCTGACTGAAGCTCAGAAGTGAACTTTATCTCACAAACACAAGTCACAGGGAAAGGGAGGGGGCAACTTGGAGGGTAGTGTTGTATTAATGCCTATTAATGGAATCACGAAGTCAAGAGAGGACTTGCCTACGACACACTAATATGGAGTCTTCAGGGTAAATATTGAGGAGCCGTACAGCTGGCCATGTGGTGGGGCTAGCTTTACTGCTTAGGACGCTCGTCACTGATTGGCACTGTGGCTGGACTACTCACACTTCCCCCAGCAATGTGTGAGGGCTCCTTTTTGTCCACCTTTTCAGCAGCTTTTGTTTTCATTTGTGTATGTGTTTTCTTCATGACCATCATTCCTGGAACGGTTAGTGATGCTGAAGATCTTTTAACGTGTTGATTGGCCATTCGGCCTTCATCTTTTGGTAATCGTTTCATTAGACCATGTGTTGACTGGGTTGGTGTTTAGCTTTTTGAATTATGTGTACATTCTAGATGTTAGTCCTGTGTCAAGTGTGTGGCTAGCGAAGATCTCCTTCCGTTCTTTGGCGGTCTCTTCCCTTGGTTGTTTCCTGTGCTGTGTAGAAGCTTCTAGTTTCATGAAGTCCTACTCGTCCGTGGCAGAGCTGTCTCCTGAATGCTGTAGCACTGTTTACATTGTCAAGCTATGGAGCTTACCTTGGTGGCCATTTATAGAGGCATGCATAAGAAAATGGGGATTGTGTTCACAGTGAAACTTTCTTTGCCCATAAAGAAGAATTAAGTTACATTGTTTGCAAAAACAATGATACACATGGACACAAATTAAGTCAATCTCAGAAAAGTAAATATCACAATTCTCCTCACTTGTGTGGCCTAGACTTTCCAGAAGCCCAACACCACATCTTTACAGACAACGTGAGAAGGGGAAGGAGAAGTTCCCGGAAAGCAGCTGCCGTCTTCAGCCTAGAACCTTCTGGGAAGCTAACTGATTAAAACGTGGATTTAAAAAGCTGCAGGTCCAGAACCTGTTACAATTTATCTCTGAAAGGCACTAGGGCCTGATAACAGGTGTACCGGTAACACCAGTAGCCCGGGCCATTTCATATGCGACACACACCAGTACCCTGGGCCATTTCATGTGTGACGCAGATAATAAGCTGAGCATTGCCATCCACAAATAAACAGCTACATGTGGTGTTTCAGCTCGGGGGTTTTTTAAAAACAAAAATGTCAAACAGTAAAACATTTTTACTTTGTTGAACAGATCAAATCACTTCTCAGAAAATGACTGGCACAATAAAAAGTTATTGTTACAAAGTCGCTTCTCAAACCAAAGCCCGCAGTGCCTGTGGCCAGCAGGGAAGTCAGCCTGCAGTTAGGATTTGCATAAGGTTTCCATGTCATAAACATGGGTTTAAGAGTGAAAGGCAGAGGTTGTGCAAACTTTACTGGGTTTAGTGCTTGCTTTTTGTTTTGTTCTGATCTATAAAAATGATAAGCTTTAGAAAAACTCTCAATATTGAATAAAATAATAAAAAAGGATCAAAACCATGAACATAGGATTTTCCACATATTTCCCTCTGAATCTGATACAAAAGGGAGAGACATCACGGACTCCAACACCCGAGCAGGACACAGCAAGCTTGATACTGTGACTGCAGAGAAGACTGGTACCACAGGGATCTCTCCATCATCCAGGCACACTGAAGACTTCACGACAATTCACAGAAGGAAGCAAACACTGAAGGGGAGCAGCCCAATTCACAGTGTTCTTAAAATAAGACCTATGTTAGAGATAAGCCAAAGAACCATATAAAATCTCTGCAAAGAAACTGAGAAAGTTTGCTGAAGGCTCTCAAAGGACTTCCTAACTGAAGTGTGTAACATGCCTGATTCTTTTCTCTTTTTATGTTTATTTTTAAGATTGTTTTTCTTTTTTTTTTATTAAATCCTTCTCATTTCAAGCACATTCCTATGTGCTATACATTTTCCCCACTCCCCTTCCACCCTCCCCCTTGCCCTCCATGCCCCCAATTTACTCAGGAGTTCTTGTCTGTTTTGCCCCTTCCTAGCTGGATCCATGTATGTCTCTCAACAGAATAATCTCAAATGGCCAAAAGACACTTAAGGAAATGCTCAACATCCTTAATCATCAAAGAAATGCAAATCAAGACAACTCTGAGATACCATCTTACACCAGTCAGAATAGCCAAGATTAAAAACTCTGATTACAGCTCCTGCAGGAGAGGATGTGGAACAAGGAAACACTCCCCCATTGCTGGTGGGAGTGCAAACTTGGACAGCTGCTAGGAAAATCAGTATGATTGTTTCTCAGAAAATTGGGAATCCATCTACCTCAAGACCCAGCATTTCCACTGTTGGGCATCTACCCAAAGGATGCACAATCGTATTACAAGGACATTTGCTCAACCATGTTCATAGCAACATTATTCGTTATAGCCAGACCTCCTCAACTGAAGAATGGATAAGGAAAATACGGTACATTTATTTACACAATGGAGTACTACTCAGTGTGAAAAAAAATGACATCTTGAAATTTGCAGGCAAATGGAAGGGACTAGAAAAAGTCATCCTGAGTGAGGTAACCCAGACCCAGAAAGACAATATAATATTACTGACGCATAAGTAGATAATAGACATAAAACAAAGGATATCCAGTCTACAGGCCACACCCCCAGAGAACCTAGGCAACAAAGATTAAGATTGTATTGTCATTCTATTTTCCATTTCCCTTTCTCCCCCCAGACCCTCCTATCCCCCTCGCTAATCTCCTTCAAGTTCATTAAGTCAAGGTTCCTGAAAGTCAAACTCAACATAGTGTAAGATGTCAGATTTACATGCACACACACGCATGCGCACACACACACACACACACACACACACAGACACGCATGCATGCACAACCTTCTAAAATACATGCTAAAAATATTGAAATCAAAGGGAAAAAATGTGAGATGACCAAGAAAAGAAACAGTAAGGGGAACTTTATTCTGGTGGACAGCAAGATTGATCACAGGTTACAGTGATTCAAAATACATGTCACTGGTATAGATAAAAATAAGATAAAAACCCATAAAAATAAAAAACTTTCCTGTTATAAACATGGCATCTCAAGGCAATGGGGAAAGAATAGGTTAAACGTAATGGCTTAGACATAACTGGCTGGTCATTTAGAAGAAACAAGTTTGTGCACCTTGCCCAAAGTCAGATATATTAATACTTACAGTTCCAACATAAAAATCATTTTTATAAGGAACCCTACAACTTTTATACTGCAAAAAGCCAAGTGACTATTTCTTAGATATAAATAAATCAACAAACTATAATCAGAAAATAGACAAAGGTAAAGAACAATTTATGGAATAAAAATATGTTCACCAATTATCATAAAGCTAAGGTAAGACAGTTAAATATTCTATTATCTATCAGTCGCCAACATTTTAAAAAGTTGTTTGGGGTGAATTGTTTTATTTTGGTTTGGTTTTTGAGAAAGGATCTTCTGTAGCCCAGGCTGTCCTACTTGATAGTGGCTGAAGATGACCTTGAACTTCTGATCTTCCTTCCCCCTGTGAGTTCAGGGATCACTGGAGAGCATCAACATGCCTCGTTTGTCTGACGCTGAGGCTGAGTCCAGGGCCCTGTGAATTCCAGGCAAGCAGTCTATCAACTAAGCTGTATCTGCAGCCCAGTTTAGAAATTTTAAGATGAAACCTGCTAATAAAGATGCAAGAAAATAAACCCTGGTATATTTTTATGAAAATAAAGTTTGAAAATTCTCAGGAATGTCTTTCAGACTTACAGAGTGTCAAGGGCAGTGTTTTTTTTTTTCTAAAAACACACTTAATAAAATAATGGCACACACAGAAAAGATATTTACTGGAACATCCCAGCACAGAATATTAATATGCAATATCTTTATGGAAAGCCATTGCATTTGGTCTCAGAAGATCAAGCACTGGTGTTTTATGCCCTAAATGTTCTTCAGTCATAATTACTAGCATGCTAACTGCACACAAGAAGGCGTTCCCCAGTGGCATCTCTGCACATATGCAAATCATGGTCTAACCGCATTCGCTCTGCCTTCTCTCCTCCTCTCAGCTTCCATTTTCTTCTCCCCTACCTAGTTCTTTCCTGCTTTCCTAGTAGCAAACTTCTATTCCTTTCTTTCTCTTTTTTGTTTTTGTTTGTCAAGACAGAGTTTCTCTGTAGCTTTGGAGATTGTCCTGGAACTCGCTCTGTAGACCAGACTTTCCTGGAACTCACAAAGGTCTGCCTGTTTCTGTCTCCCGAGTGCTGGGATTAAAGTTGTGTGCCACCATTGCCCAGCTATTTCATTTTTTTAATGAGAGTACATACTATAATGGCTATTCTGAGTGTGGCTTGTTTTACTAACTATAATCTCCAGTTTCATCCATTTTCATACAAATAATCTAATCTCATTCCTTTTATGAATAAATAATATCCTGTTAGGTTTGTCTACCATATTTTCTTTACTCCTTTACCAGTTGGTTGTCATCTAGGCTGATTCCATGACTTAGCTCTTATGAATATCAAGTATAACGCTGAAGATGGGCATATTTCTTTTGTGTACAAACTTTATTTCCTGGAGATAAACCCAGAAGTAACACAGCTAGCACTCTTCTGCATTACTGTGCTAAGTGATCTTCAAACTAAGTAAAATACACATCTGTATTCAAACTATGATTAAATGTACATTCGTGTACAGAATTTAAAGATCCAGATAAACATTAGAAAACAATAAGAGTAAATAGCCTATGAGGTGAAATTAAAATAAACTTTAAATTTGGGGTTTAAATTTTTATTGACTTGAATTATCTAGAAACTATCTTCCATTTGAAACAAAAAATGGGTAAGAAATCTCAAGTCTGAGCATTTGGGCAAAAGTTGTTTTGACTCCTATTTTTAGTCCCTGTTTTTTTTATAAAATCGTTGGTCTTAATAAATCCTCATATTATCCACAAGCAGCCATTCAGTAGGAGAGGGTTTGCTTTGTTTTTTTTTTTTTGTGGGGTTTTGTTTGTTTCTTGTTTTCTGCTTTTTTCTTACACAAAGCAATTTCTTGACAGGAAATAACTTGAGAAATCCTGTTCACAGACGGAGACCATGGTGACTCCCCCCGCCTTTGAGTGTTGTCACAGGGGATGGAGGTGACATCCTCAACCTGCCCAGTCTTCATCTTTGAGTGATCAAGAGCTCTGAGGGCTGACTGGGCTCCTGGTCCAGGGGTCTTGGTCCTGTTTCCTCCTGTGGCCCAGAGTCTGACATGCTGGGCTGCTCCTTGCATCTTTGGGCTGCTGCATTCTGTGCTACTGCATTCTGGGCAGCCAACATGACTGCATATGGAGAGGGCTCATCTTGCTCAGCCTTTCTTTCTCCTTCCACAGTCATTCATCAGATGGGTTCCTTACCAGAAAGATGGGTTACATGGACAAAGGTGTCACTAAAGGATGCAAGAACGTGGCAGACACCAAACGTATTCTCTTCTTCAGCCACTGGAGGTCCGAGGCTAATGATCGCTCATCCATCTTCTTCTCCTTCCGAGTATCATTTCTGAATGTTGTCCCATACTCCTCTACCGGAAGAGGTTTATCTTTTAGACTTCAGGAATACAGTTGTTACTTGAAGGAGTAAAGGACATTTTTTATTTTAAATCCACATGTAGCTGAGTTTTGACGGCTTTTGAGAAACAATGCCACTCGTGGAACAATACCAACAATGCTTAGCAAAAATACTAAATATGCAGAGTTTTTAAAAGTCAAGGTTATTTTTCCTTCCTTTCTGAAGGTTAATGAAGAAGAAAACTCAGAAAAAAATTAAAGTGATAGTATCTTGTACAGTGGTTGGTCGTAGTGTTAAACATTTCAACTAATTTGGATGCAGCAGCTTGTTTGCTTATTTATACTTTCTAGCTAGCTACAGAGGTCATTTATAAGCTCAAGGCGAGTTTTCATCACATTGACCAAAAGATGGTAGGTGTCTTCTTTCTCTAAAAGATACTCACTAGCCTGAGTAAAAAGAACACAATTTTTTATTTTATTGTTATTATTATTTTGGTTTATCAAGACAAGGCTTCTTTGTAGCTTTGAAGCCTATCCCAGAACTAGCTCTTGTAGACCAGGCTGGCCTCAAACTCACAGAGATCCACCTGCCTCTGCCTCCCAAGTGCTGGGATCAAAGGCATGCACCACCACCTGGCAAGAACACGGTGTTCACCAACTGGATATGTTGTCTTTGTAAGTCTGCTCAAAACTACCATTATCAAAATACTAAACCATTCTCACTGCATTCCACAGTTGCATATGGTGAGATTATAGCTAAACAAAACACAACCATTCTCACTGCATTCCACAGTTGCATATGGTGAGATTAGAGCTAAACAAAACACATAGAATACCTGTGGCAAAGTTTGTCTTACCCAAGACACAGCATGAGCCTAGGAAATCAAATTAACCAACCAAGTGAACCTTTCAAATAGGTGTCCTCTGCCTAGCAGTGAAAGTCCATTTTATGTTCCAAACATGTACTCACTCCTCTAAGTGCAGTCATTCTGTAAGTACGTAGTATGTGCAGTCTGAAAAGTTTATAGTTGTGTAATTACCATGGAAATGAATCACAAGTTTCATCACAGTGGGCTCGCAAACAAGGTTTGTGTGGAAAATATAGGGAATGTTTATTCAAAACAGATTCTCCAACAGCTAATATACAGGATAGTATATATTTTATGTAGAAGCTGTAGGAACACAAATTCATTTTACATGATAAACAAGTTGTATAAACAAATTATTGATTTATGCCTTCCTCTGCTTAGTAAACTAATTCGGGAAAGTTAACCAAAGTTTTAACATAAGTTTTATAAGCAATATTCCAAACACCTACCTCTGCCTATCCATAGGGCCTACTTATCATTCTGCTCTAACAGGGCGGTGGCAGCCGATTGGATTACATCGGAGGTTAAACAAGTGAATTGGTTTTAAAAAGTGATCGAGCACCTGAGTGCATCTTCGCTGTCAAATTTCCTTAGCTTGGGTTGGTGTCTACTCACCTCACAGGGCACAGTTGCATTGGGTGTTGCACAGGGCTAGAACGCCCAGTAAACCTTAGGTTAGTCATTAATGGCAAAGGTGACAGCGTAACCAGGACTGAATGCCAGCTGGAGCACATGTTCCTTCCAATTTAAGTCATGCAACAGCTAAGTTAAAGCCTACTTCCCTCGTCTTACAAGAGAGGTCACAAGCATAAAAAAACTGCCGTCATTTTTCCAAAGTCACAAAGGTAATTAACATTGACCAGGGCATTAAGGCAGCTTCTAGCCCCGAGCCAGGCTTCTCCCTCTTCACCACCCGATCCCCACAACATTCAGCCTGTCTCTTAAGCATAGATACTTGAGGCAATATGGATTCACTTTATCTTTGGGGCCATTTTGATGTTCCATATGAATAAGTCTATTTTTAAAAACCAGTACAGACAGTGGAACCCAGATTCCTTGCTAACTAGAAGCAGACCAAAATCTAAAATATGAATGCAAAGTATCTTTTTAATTCTATGTAGTAACAAAAGAAATATCAGAATGAAACCCCATTTTTGATGTCAAGTAGTTATTGCAAATTCAGAATAGTGAGGAAGAGCTGGCAGGACTGCCTGGCGGCAGCAGACCACTTCCTCAGCAGGAGAGAGCACTGTGCAACGCACATTTAACTCTCATCTCTATCTTTCCTAAGGAACTAAAAGGAAGACTGAGCTAACTTTGACCTTTGGGAGTAACATCCTAAATAAAGTCTCTCCATATTGAGTTGGTTTTCACTTTGTTTTGTTTTTCACCGCTTAATGTGTAAAGGAGGGCAGTTTAAATTAAATGATTGGTTTAACCACATGGATCTTTTCTGGATCCCAATCGCATCTGCACAGGCCCTCGGTGCCCTGGCAGTATTTCTTTGGTCATAAAGAATGTTTCCTCCAACTTGGGGTGGAATCAGCATATTGGCTGGTTTTGAATTTGAAAGAAAACACATTATTCCATGCTACTCCAGCTTCCTGTTGTCTCCAGTATTCTCCCTGGTATTCAACAAGGAAAGCAATCTCGATTTTCCCGCATCTACGAAATCCCAGGTTGAGACATCCACCTGTTGACCTGCACAGTGGAAGAGAAGGGTCGCTTGCATGGAGCATAAGCAGCCAGGATCAAAAACTCAAAGATGGTAGTCTACCAAATAATCTTCTTCTCAACAGAGAAAAAGTGTTAAACTTGAATTATTTTTCACAAACATCTTTTGCCCTAAATTACTGTACCACAACAGTGAAATTGCACCAAGTATTGTAAAATTTGCAAAACCTGATCTTTTCTACACAGTGGGGTGAGAATCCAGTTTTTGCCGTGGAAAACCGTATCTGTGTGTTTCTTCTCTCTAGTGGAGCAAAAACAAGCAGGAAGAAGCTTAGATTTTATTTGCAAGGAAAATTTCATTTTAGATGAAGGTCATTAAATGCTGGAATGCACATAAAGGTCAAAGAAAGAACAAAGTTGGGCTTTGTGTAGAAAACAGAATTTCTGTCTCATGGAAAGAATCAGTTAACATTCAAGGACATCAACTCCTATAAATGTGAAAGTTCTTAGTCTACATTAACCTGTGGAAACAAGAGCTGCTTCTCCCTGTAGGCAAGGAAAACAAGATGGCATGATAAGATAACTGAGAATTTACCTAGAATTTGGGTGTCATGGAAATCAAAACTCAGGCATCAGATCCAAATTTTTCCACAGTTTACTCTAAAATGGTTTACAAAATGCAAAAAGAAAAAAAGAAAAATAGTGAGCAGAGGAAACAACGGGGTGCTTTAGTTTGAGGAGTCTGAGTGGGCAGGAGAGCCGATGGCGCTGAAATCTCAAGGTGGTGAAATTATAGAAAGCATTAACACTACCTGTCTGCATTCGCCTCCTCGCATGGCTCCACTATGGCTCCTTTGGAGCTGTAAGAGCCACCTCTCTCGGAGTTCCAGCTCCCCCGGCTAGCCCAGGTCTCGCATAGATTCAGGATCTGATACCAAGAAAAAGGAACGTAAGCTCCAGGTTTAAAGAAACACAAGTATCAAATTTTCACATCAAGTTTAAGCCAAGAGAGTTAATTTTGTCTCAGAATTTATATAAATTAAACAGGTGGTAGATGTCCATTCTAACTCTCACCCAGTGTCAGTTCTCTCTTCTGTGTCTAATCTTCTCAGCCAGCAGAGTTCCAAACCACAGTACAACTCTGGTCATTTCACTTTCACCCGCGTGTACGGTTACCAGCAGAATGTGTGTGACTCCGGTTGAATGCAAATGAATATTGAAAGATTGCATCTTGAGCCATTGACCCACAAAGGGAAATCCCCCAAGAATAATATGCAGCATGTCCTTAAAAGTAAAGAAACATTTCTATTTCATAATTCCCTCCGTTTGCACTTTCTGGAAACTGCAAAGGAAAATGATTTCCCCTTCACTGTTTGCAGTTCACACCCACCAATGCTAATGAACAGAGTGCTTGGCATCAAACACTGCACTGGTCTTTATTGTTGCTGGAGCCCCCAGTAGAACTAGCCAAGAGCATGAGTAGAAGTCGTAATGAGTAAATTTCATCTGGATGATTCCTGCTAAGTAACAAGTTTGTGCCAGAAACTTCCAATTATGCTGCCTAGCTCCCTCATCACTCCCTCCCTACAGCAATATAGACCTGTTTCATTTCAAGTTCACAGGGGCCAAGGGATGAACCAGCTAACCTTTTCGGGCTGTGTATTTTGGTATGTCTTTTTCCATATAAAACTTTATTGAGATGCCCCTCTTAAAATGTATTTGCTTTTGAGTCACATGCAATTGACCTGTCTCTATAATAAAACCATGTAGAATTATATATTTTGTAGTTTTCAGGATTCATTTCAGGGTTGGTACTGCTTTTTAAGGCCCTCCCAACATCAGTATGCTTCTAAAATGAATGTTTTTTCTGAAGGAATAATTATGACTTCTTGTATATAGACAAGCGCATAGTGGAGCTGGATTAAAATACATGTGGACAAATTTTTTATTTCATGACTTGAGTTTCAAATTGTTCTTAAAATTCTAAAGAGAGAGAAAATGCAATATGTACGTTATGAAAGTAGAAGAGGGGATTGTGTGGAGGAAGAAAGGAAGTAGCCATAGGAAAGGGAGTAGCCAGAGGAAAGGGAGTAGCCAGAGGAGGAGAGGAAGGACAGGGGAAGAAAGGAACAAGTAAGAACAGCAGAGAATGGTGCATATCAAAATGAAATGAAACCCATTGCTTTATATGCTAACCTGAAAATTTAATTTTAAAAAATTCTATTTCCAAAGCCTTATGTTATAAATTAGCAGGTCCACAAATCTTGCCTAAATAAAGACAACGCCTTCTTTTTCCTGAGAACATTCCAAAATACACAAAATTGTTTGGGCTAAATATTCAAGCGTTTTTTATGTATAGCTGGTGATGGAACTCACAGAAGGTTGAGTACAATGTGAATTGCTGGGACCTAAGCTACTTGAATGTATATGTTCTGTGAGTACAGTAAATGACCTCTTCACATCCTCTCCCGCCTGCACACACACCCACGTCTTGTCTTAAGGGGTCTAGCGGATGGGAAGACCCCTGGTAGTTGCAGGAACTTGAGATTCGTGTCCGAGCTCGCAGTACTTCATTCATATCCACAGTGTTCTTCGCTGGAGAAGGGGTTCCGAAGCTGCTGCTGCCCGAAGGTTGTAAAAACATTAAATGTTTATAGGAATTAAAATTTTATATGAGGGCCAAGAAAGAAAAGGAACCCAGGTTATAGTAAAATGATTGAAACAAGGTTTACCAATACAATAAACTAGCAAGATTATGGAAAATAAGAAAAATAATGGAAAGACTTCACAGCTTTGGACAACTACAAGAACCATTACAACTAATGCAATATGGTATCTAGAACAGAGTCTGGGAATAACTGAAGAGGCATTAATAAAAACCTAAAAAAATCTCAAAAAAAAAAAGAACTGCAGTGTCTGCAGGTGCATGGAGACGCATGTCCATAACCCCAGCACTCAGCAGCCTGGAGTAGGAAAGTTAGAGGCAAACTCACAGCGCTTAGTGTGATGCTTGCCTCAAAACCTTCAGTGTCCGAGGAGGCCCTGAACGCTGGTCCTAACCCCTTCCTGAGTCTCAAATTTTGTCAGTAGCACCCAGTTGACAGGACAACCTGACTACCAAGAATATATCTGTGAGCTGTTCTTTCTTTTGGTATCTTTTTCTCAAATTTTGAAACTAAAAACTCTGCGTTTCTTCGCTGTTGGCTTTCTAGGTAACCTTTTTGTGAAAGGTAAAAATACATGTAGAATCTGACATTTAAAGCACAGAAGAATCCAACAACTTCGAACAACTGAGAGTGGTGTGGGCAACAAGAATGCCAGACCTCTCGCTGAAGCCCCACCAGAGTGGTAGCCTAACCAAGCCAGAAAACTGCCCCCAACGCTACAGGGCAGAGAGGACTATGGCCACGCCCCGCGCCTCCCAAACAGAATGTGCTTTTTCCTGGTTGTCACAGGTCTGCCTTCTGCTGGAGTGTCAGAGAACATGGAGCCGGAAGGCAGGGTTCCCACCCATATTTGACAACCACCGCCATCCATCCGAGGAGCACACACAGCTTCCCCGCCCCAACCTGCCTCCCGTGCCCCAACCTGAGCGGTGTCAGAGCAGGATAATTGGAGGTCTGAATTCCAAAGCACACACAGTAATACCAAGGCCTTCTACTGCTTGCTGGTTTCCATGGAAGCTGGAGTGAAGACCTGTGCTTCCCTCTCCCCCATTTGAACAGTAATGAAGCGGTGTGCTTCTTCGTTCTCTGGCACCATGTCAGAAGAACCCTGCTACATCATAGGATTTAAATAAGACCAATAGTCTCATTAAGCTCAAAAGCCAATTCATGGATATCCAAGGATTTTTGCAAGCCTCTCGTTTGATTATTAGTAGCATGAAGTCAGGCACATGGGAGTGTGTACAGCGCAGAGTGGGAACGCCCTACAAAATACAGAGTTTGGTTCAGGGAGTAGTCTACCGCATACCACCAAACGGCAATTCCCAAAGTTAGAGATTTATTCGTGTTTGACTCCTGCCACATATCCCACCACCCACATCTCCGAATCTCGCGACATACGCAGGTCTACGAGCTTGCTGTGTTCCCTCTAGCCTGTGTGCTTTGGTGTGCGGCGTTTCCTCAAATGCCATGAACACTACCATTTTCACTGTTTCCAGCGTCATCTTCGTAACTCCCCTGCATCTTCACGCCTGCTTTCATGAGTTGGTGCACGCGCGTGCTCGCCTCATCATTTAAAGGCACACGTCACGTTGTGCTGAGATTCTTGTCTACTCCTGAGTCTGGAGCCAAGGAGAAATCCCTAGCAAAGGGCTCCTTAACCTTTTCCCACAACTAACCCTTTTTTCCAGCTTATGAAATGAAATGGAGGCACAAATCACTTCCTGATCAGAAATCATAAAGATATTTATTTAAGCATTTCTTTATTATTCTGTCATTCATCTAAAATGACAGGGAATTTGCATACTCATGAGACAGATGTGTTTGCTGATCTTTACATAAAGAATTAGTTCTTAGCTAAAAATTTAGTACAAGGAGGTAGAACATCTTTATAGTTTTCCTGAATGGATTGCTACTTTATTTTTAGAACTATAAATGCTGAGGATGTCATTTTGCACATACACATATACATTTATGTGCCGATGCATATGTATGCATAGTACAAAATGGCAGAAGTATGTTTTGGGCTATCTCAGTAGTTGCTCAAAATTCTGTCATAATCCAAAACCAAAGTTCACTTAAGGTTTTCTTTTTCATGAAACTCAACTCAGGTGCTGCAACAAGTGTTTTTGTTTAGTTTGTTTCGTTTTTTAATGATTTGGGTTTTTTACTTTCTGTGCATTGGTATTTTGTGAGGGTGTCGGATCCCCTGGAGGTAGAATTACTGGCAGTTGTAAGCTGCCATGTGGGTGCTGGGGAGTGAATCCAGGTCCTCTGGAAGAACCGCCAGTGCTCTTAACCGCTGAGCCAGCTCTCCAGCCCCTCTGCGACAAGTTTTAACAAACATTCTAATACAATACAACACAAAGACATACTGATTTGATATACTTGCTTTCCATAATTGAATCATTTTGTTTCTATAAGAGCATAGAATAATATACACAGCGAACCCACTACAATTTATAATATGCATGGTCTCGAGTCTGGGCTAAGCTGCTTCCGGCAGGTCTTATTGGCGTTGTGTGGCAACATGCATAGTGCAAAATGCACAAGTTGTGTGCTCAGAACCGAGGCTGAGGTGAAGTCATGAGCTGCCACTCAGGTATAGACTGTCAGAAACACTTCAGCTTCGTTACATAATCGGAATTAATTTTCCATCCTTGCAGATGCAGGAACTTTCTACGGTTGCAAAATTTTGCATAAGCCCCACGTTCAGTTACGCTGTCAGAGTTCGAAAGCTGTGCCCCCTGGAAAACAGTGCATGGTTAGAACTATGTCCTGGATTTGCATTAGCGGGGTAACACATAGGGACCTTGGACACTGTTGAAGAGAAACATTTCTAATTATGCAAGTGGGATATGCCAGAAGATATGACTCACTTACGGAAAAGTCAGCTTGTCTGCAACTTCATTAGTATAAATGTCTTTCATAAAGTTAAAAATGGTTCTGACTACATACGTTTGCTTATACTTATACATGCACTTATAGAACACTTATCTATCAGTAGGTAAAGCTTGGTCTACTTACATTCAAATAATAAACAGTATTCACTGTAACAATATAATCATCATGTTTTCGTTAATTTAAATTCCCCTGGCACTGTAAGTCTCTGAAGAGTGCAGTTTCTAATTCTAATTGAGTCTCATTATTCTCTGAGGTCGCTGTTTATGGTTCGTCATTTGTCTCCCTAGGTACATTTGCTTAAAGAGAAAAGATTTAAAAATGGAATTTCCTTAGAATTAAAAGTATATTATAAAATCTTTCACCCTGGTTTAATTCTAAGTATACAAAATCTCTATTATTCCAAAAACAAAATAGAGAAGAATCCAATTTTCAAATCTTCCCTGCTGAACAAAAAAATTCTTTAAATAGAAAAAGGAAGTTGCTTTTTTAAAAGATTCATTCTATTTGGTGGGGTGGGGAACAGGGAACAGGTGCCAATGGAGGCCAGAAAAGGCACCAGATCTCCAGGAACTGGAGTCAGAGGTGGTTGTAAGGCATTCCAAAGGGGTAGTGGGGATTGAGCTCAGGTTCTGTACAAGAGAGTGCATGCTCTTAGCCATAGATCCATCTTTCAAGCCCAAGAGAAAACATGCCTAATGTTCCTGTAAGATAATACTCATATTCCCCCAGGAAGATGTCCGTCAATACTCTGCATATGCCACAGCCTAAACTGCCCAATGAAGCAGCCACCAGAATTCAGACAAGCACATCCCGTGATATTCAGAATAATGGAACTGCCTGAGGGTGCTTCTCCCAGACCCGATGACGTGTGCGTATGACTACGCTCAGAAAGACTGAAAGGTCCTTATCAGGATCAACAAATTGCTCTGTACTTTATGCTGTGTGTGACGTCATAGATGCACAAAGCTCTAGTTAATGAATTATTAATTGTTCAGACAAGTGCCTCCAGCTAATGAATCACAACACATGAATGAAATCAATGTTATCTAATAATCAACACCAATAAAATCACCATGGAATTTTGCTATTATGCAAAGCATGGAAATCATTTTATTGGTCCCTTTCAGTTCAGGCATATATATAGCTTAAGATTCTGAATCCAAATTGAGTTATATGTGGACCTTAATAGATTCTTGTTGTAACTGCATCAATCACTACTTGACCTGGCTAGCACACAACCGAGCATGGTACATACGGTTAGATCCCTGATGAATCCTTATTAATCTTTACTGTATCATGAGGTAGATACCACCATTTTGCAAATGAAAAAACTGGTTTTGGTCAAATTAGAGAGTAGCAAACTGAGGGTTTTTTAATAGGTCACCATAACTGCCTAGCATATGCTCTTCCTACTAGAACAGCGTACATAATCAATATATCTGTTGTCAATGAACACATGGTAGAATTGCACTAAAAGATGCCAAATCTTTTACAGCTCACCACTCAAAGAGAGAAAGCAAGAACTCGAAGTTGTGTGGGTAGGGAGGTAGGGAGGATGTGGGAGGAGTTGGGTAGAAAAAGAGAATGTTATCAAAGTTTACTGAATGAAAAGATTTACATAAAAATAATAAAACAATAATTCACCACTCAAAAAAACAGGTTCCTTAAGATTATTGTGACTATCACACATTAATGTTGTCCTAGTTCCTCTTTCACGTTTAACGTCAGAAGGTGCATTCTTTATCACCATATAGAATACAATTAAATACATTCATAGTCTACTGCTTCTTTTCTGTCCATAAAAGCACTGGTTGAACATGAAACTAAGAGAGCACAGGAAGCATCCTTGGGTTTTGATCACTTTACTTCCTTGTGTACAGGAAAGGTTCAAGACAAAGCATCCTGTTCTGTGTGTAGACCTGCACACTCAGCTTCAGTAGAAAAATTTTAACTATGAAGACAGATAGATTTCTGTTCATATAATATAATAATATGAAGTCAACACTTTTTTCTGTTTCTTCTATTGATACACACATAAACTCTAGTTTCTTATAGAATGGATTGTTTGGGAAACATAAAGAAAAGCTAGATGTGACTACATGTGGTGATATTTCGTTTGTGCTGTAACAAAAAAAAAGCTTGCTTGAGGATCAGAGCGTGGACCTAGGCCACTAGTCAGCTATAGAGGCCAGGCAGTGGTGGCACACATCTTTAATCCCAGCACTCGGGAGGCAGAGACACACGGATTTCTATGAGTTCAAAGCCACCATAGGCTACACTAGATAGATCCAGTCTCAAAGAGAAACAGAGTCACTGGTGGCTCACATATTTAATCCAAGTACTTGGGGGCCCCACACCTTAAATCCCAACACTAGGGAGGTGGAGACAGGAAGGGATGTGACTGGGCAGAGAGAGGAATATAAAGAGGGAGGAGACAGGAGCTCAAGGCATTCAGTCTGAATATTTAGTCTGAGAACTTGTGGAGACAGGATATCCCATTCAGTCAGAGGATTTCGTAGAAGTAAGAACTAGTGGCTGGCTGCTCTGCTTCTCTGATCTTGCAGCTTTCACCCCCTAACATCTGACTTGGGTTTTTATTATTAAGGCCAATTAGTATTCATGCTACAAGTACCCATTAAGATGAATAAAAACATGTTCGTAACAGGTACAAGGGAGTAACTGCTGAGCGAGTGAGCCAGAGCCAGAGACTGCTGAGGATCTGGACATGAATCCAGGACCTTCAAGGGAGTAGACCTAAGTCAACACCCCGGTGGGTATGGGTGAGAGTCTAGGACCTCCCAGGAACTACACCAGAGCCAGGTCTAACTCCAAGCTAAGGACTTCAGCAAAAGGAGATCCAGACCAAGATTTACAGAAACAGACCAATGCCAGAAGCCTAGGCCAAAGTAGGCCTGAGACAGCAAACCCCAAGGGAGCAGACCAAAGCACAGGAGCACTGAGCTACCTCCAGGAACAGGAATAACCAACAGAGTAACTAGAACTGTAACACTGACTGTACCACGAGGAAAACCATCTTAGCTTTGGATTCACTGGCACCTAGAGGATTATTCAACAGAATCTCATACAGCCCCATCCACACCTATTAGAGGAAAAGATTAGTAGAAAAAATAAGATCACATGCTACACCACAAAGAGCAACCAGTAAAATACCAGTAAAACCTAAAGACCCTACAAAAGTAAGGCCTGAACAACTAAATATGGATGAACCAGAAGAAAATTATCTAAAAAATAACCTCAAGAGAATGTTTGAAATTATTAAAGATGAATTGAGAAATTACCTTAAAGAAATGGAGGAAAAAACAAACAAAAGATTGGAAGACATCAGCAAATCACTTAAAGAAAACCAAGAAAAAGAACTCAAACATATAAAAGAAACTATTCAGGACTTGAAAACTGAGATAGAAAAAATAAAGACAACACAAGCCAAAGGAATTATAGAAACAGAAATCATGGGAAAAAGAGCAGGAACCACAACTGCAAGTATGAACAACAGAATACAAGAAATGGAAGAGAGAATCTCAAGCGCTGAAGATAAAATAGAGGAAATAGACTCATCAGAAAAAAAAAATTAAATCTAACAAAAGCTTAACCCAAAATATCCATGAAATATGGGACACCATAAAAAGGCCAAATCTTAGAATAATAGGTAAAGAAGGAGAAGAAGTTCAACTCAAAGGTGCAGAAAATTTATTTAACAAAATCATAGAAGAAAACTTTCCCTACCTAAAGAAAGATATGCCTATGAAGATACAAGAAGCTTACAGAACACCAAATAGACTGGATCAAAAAAAAAAAGTCCTCTTGCCACATAATAATCAAAACGTACAGAGTAAAGAAAGAATATTAACAGGTACAAAGGAAAAAGGCCAAGTAACATATAAAGGTAGACCTATCAGAATTACACTTGACTTCTCAGTGGAGACAAGGAAAGCCAGAAGGTCATGGTCAAGCAATATGCAGACATTAAGAGACCATGGATGCCAGCCCAGACTACTATACCCAGCAAAACTGTCAATCACCAAAGAAGGACAAAACAAGATATTCCATGACAAATCTAGATTTTACCAATACCTAAGCACAAACCCAGCCCTACACAAAATACTGGAAGGAAAACTCCAACCCAAGGAAGATGGCTACACCAACAGAAACACACACAATTGATGATCTCATTACAGCAAATCCCAAAGAAGAAAAAAATGCACAAAATTACATTACCAAAGATGAAAACTGAATTAACAGGAGATAGCAACCACTGGTAATTAATATCCCTTAATCTAAATGGACTCAATAAAAAGGCACAGGCTAACAGATTGGATACGAAAACAGAATCCATCCCTCTTCTGCATACAAGAAATGCATCTCAACCTCAAAGACAGACATCGTCTCAGAGTAAAAGGTTGGGAAAAAAATATACCAATCAAATGGACATAAGAAACAAGCGGGTATAGCTATCCTAATATCTAAGAAAATAGACTTTAAGCTAAAATCAGTCAAAAGAGACAAAGAAGGACATTTCATATTAGTCACAGGAAAAATCCATCAAGAGGAAATTTCAATACTGAACATCTATGCCCCAAATACAAGGGCACTCTCATATGTCAAAGAAACACTTCTAAAGCTTAAATCATATATTAAACCCCACACACTAATAGTGGGAGACTTCAACACTCCCCTCTCACTACTCACTGGACAGGTCAATCAGAAAAAAATGAACAGAGAAATAAGATAACTAACAGATGTTATGACTCAAATGGACTTAACAGACATCTGTAGAATATTCCATCAAAACATAAAAGAATATACCTTCTCAGCACCTCATGGAACCTTCTCAAAAATTGAACACATACTCAGTAACAAAACAAACCTCAACAAATACAAAAAAATTGGAGTAACCCAATGTACCTTATCAGATCACCATGCTTTAAAACTAGAAGTCAACAGCAATACCAATTCACGAAAACCCACAAACACATGGAAATTAAACAATGCTTGCCTGAATCATCAATGGGTCAAGGAAGAAATAAAGGGGGAAATTAAAGACTTCATAAAATTCAATGAAAATGACCACACAACATACCCAAATTTATGGGACACAATGAAAGCAGTGTTAGGAGGCAAGTTCATAGCACTAAATGCCTACGTAAAGAAGCTGGAAAAATCCCACAGTAGTGAATCAACAGAACATTTGAAAGCTTTAGAACAAAAAGAAGCAAACTCGCCTAAGAGAACTAGACGGCAGGAAATAATCAAATTGAGAGTTGAAATCAACAAAATAGAAACAAAGAAAACAATACAAAGAATCAATGAGACAAAGAGTTGGTTCTTCGAGAAAATCAACAAAATAGACAAACCTTTATCCAAACTAACCAAAAGGCAGAGAGGGGATACCCAAGTTAACAAAACCAGAAATGAAAAGGGGAACATAACAGCAAACATGGAGGAAATACAGAGGATCATCAGGTCATATTTTGAAAACCTGTACTCCGCAAAATTGGAAAACTTAAAGGAAATGAACAACTTTCTGGATAAATATCACTTACCAAAATTAAATCAAGACCAGATCAGCAAATTAAACAGACCTATAACTGCTGAAGAAATAGAAACAGTCATCAAAAGTATCCCAACCAAAGAAAGCCCAGGACCAGATGGTTTCAGCTCAGAATTCTACAAGACTTTCAAAGAAGAACTAATACCAATACTCCTCAAATTATTCTACAGAATATAAACAGAGGGAACATTGCCAAACTCTTTTTATGAGGCTACATTTATCCTGATACCCAAACCACAGAAAGACAATACTAAGAAAGAGAATTACAGACCAATCTCACTCATGAACATTGATGCAAAAATAACAAAATACTAGCAAATAGAATCCAAGAACACATCAGAACCATCATCCAACATAACAAAGTTGGCTTCATCCCACAGATGCAGGGATGGTCCAACATACGAAAATCTGTCAACGTAATCCACCATATAAACAAGATGAAAAATAAAAACCACATGATCATCCTATTAGATGCAAAAAAAGCATTTGACAAAATACAACATCCCTTCATAATAAAAGTCTTGGAGAGAGCAGGGATACAAGGAACATACCTAAACATAATTAAGGCAATATACAGCAAGCCAACAGCCAACATCAAACTAAATGGAGAGAAACTCCCAGCGATTCCACTGAAATCAGGAACAAAACAAGGTTGTCCACTCTCTCCATACCTATTCAATATAGTTCTTGAGGTCCTAGCTAGAGCAATAAGACACCAAAGGGAGATCAAGGGGATACAAATTGGAAAAGAAGAAATCAAACTCTCACTGTTTGCTAATGGTATGATAGTTTACATAAGCGATCCCAAAAATTCTACCAAGGAACTTCTACAACTCATAAACACTTTCAGCAATGTAGCAGGATACAAGATTAACTCAAAAAAAAAAAAACCAGTATCCCTCCTGTACAGATGATAAAAGGGCTGAGGAAGAAATCAGAGAATCAACACCCTTCACAATAGCCACAAATGGCATAAAATATCTTGGAGCAGCTCTAACCAAACAAGTGGAAGACTTGTATGACAAGAACTTTAATTCTCTGAAGAAAGAAATTGAAGAAGACACCAGAAAGTGGAAAGACCTCCCATGCTCCAGAAGTAATAAAAGAACTTCTGGAGGCATCACAATCCCTGACTTCAAACTCTACTACAGAGCTACAGTACTGAAAACAGTCTGGTACTGGCATAAGAACAGACAGGAGGACCAGTGGAACCAAATAGAAGACCCGGATATCAATCCATACATCTTCGAACACCTGATATTTGATAAAGAATCAAAAAATATCAAATGGAAAAAAGAAAGCATATTTAACAAGTGGTGCTCGCATAACTGGATATCAACATGTAGAAAAATGAAAATAAACCCATTACCATGCACAAAACTCAATTCCAAATGGATCAAAGACCTCAACATAAAGCCAGCCACACTGAACCTTATAGAAGAGAAAGTGGGAAGTACACTTGAATGCATTGGCACAGGGAACTACTTCCTAAATATAACCCCAGCAGCACAGATACTGAGAGAAACAATTAATAAATGGGACCTCCTGAAACTGAAAAGTTTCTGTAAAGCAAAGGACATGGTCAACAAGACAAAATGAAAGCCTACAGAATGGGAAAAGATCTTCACTAACCCCACATCAGACAGAGGTCTGATCTCCAAAATATACAAAGAACTCGAGAAATTGAACACCAAAAGATCACATAATCCAATAAAAAAAATGGAGTACAGACCTAAACAGAGAACTCTCAACAAAGGAATCTAAAATGGCTGAAAGACACTTAAGGAAATGTTCATCATCCTTAGTCATCAGAGAAATGCAAATCAAAACAACTCTGAGATTCCATCTAACACCTGTAAGAATGGCCAAGATCAAAAACACTAATGACAACTTATGCTGGAGAGATTGTGGGGAAAGGGAACACTTCTGCATTGCTGGTGGCAATGCAAGCTGGTACAACACCTTTGGATGTCAGTGTGGCGATTTCTCAGAAAATTAGGAAACAACCTTCCTCAAGACCCAGTTATACCACTTTTGGGTATATATCCAAAGGATGCTCAACCGTGCCACAAGGACATGTGCTCAACTATGTTCATAGCAGCTTTATTTGTCATAGCCAGAAACTGGAAATAACCTAAATGCCCCTCGATCGAAGAATGGATAAAAAAAAATGTGGTACATTTACACAATGGAGTACTACACAGCAGAAAAAAATAATAACAGCTGGAATTTTGCAGGAAAATGGATGGAACTAGAAAACATCATTTTGAGTGAGGTAACCCAGACACAGAAAGTCAATTATCATATGCACTCACTCATAGGTGGTTTTTAAACATAAGGCAAAGAAAGCCAGCCTACAAACCCCAATCCCAGAGAACTTAGACAACAATACGGACACTAAGAGAGACTTACATAGATATAATCTACATGGGAAGTAGAAAGTATAAAAAGACAAGATCTCCTGAGTAAATTGGGAGCACGGGGACCTTTGGGGAGGATTGAAGGTAGGAGGGGAGAGGCAGGGAGGGGAGCAGAGAAAAATGTAGAGCTCAATAAATATCATGGAATAAATAAATAAATAATAAACCATGTTAGTAAAGCATTCTTGGATACACTGGCTGTACTACATTTTTACGTGGGCTTATCTAGTTGAAGGGGTCATTGGTGAATTTGTCTTAAAAACCTTTTCTGAATAACAAGTACAGTGTCTGAGAATAATAGAGACCCAAAAGAATCCCCCCCCAAAAAAAAGAGCTCAAATGTCCCTTCTCTGAAATCCTACTAATGGTTTTTCAAGGCACTTTAAATCCATCACTCTGAGTTAACAATAAGTAAAAGGCTAATTTGGCTGCAAAATCAATGGTTCTTCTGGATCTGGAGAACAGATAAAGTCATAGGAGAAAGCACTCCCTGAAGATTGGAGAGACAGACAAATGAATAGAGACATCATGGAACTTCCTGGACAGAACCACAAGCAGAAACCTCTGTGGGGAGCAGCACCAGGGTGGAAATATCTGAATTGTAATTGGCAGGTCCTGGAGGATTCATGCAGGTCATGTCTTAGGTAGACTCTAGAACTACCAAACACACAAGCGATCGTAGATGGAGCCAAGGGTGTGGAGAAACAGAACCCTTCACACTTTTGGTGGGAATGTAAATTAGTAATAAGAAGAATCACTCCAGAAATAGAAGAGAATTCAAGTCATCTGTATGCAAAAAACATATAACTATGACAGAAGTAGAATCATTCTTGTTTGTACACAGTGAGGGTCCATATATAGAAAACCCTAAAATCAATACAAACAAGCAAACAAACAAGAACATGTTAGAGCCAACAAACTTAGTGAAATTTCAGAATACAAAGCCAATTTTAGTTGGCTTTTTTACTTTTGGGGGCCCAGCCACCCAGCTCCCAAATAAATACACAGAGACTTATTCTTACTTAGGAATGCCCAGCCTTAGCTTGGCTAATTTCTAACTGGTTTTTCTAACTTAAATTATCCCATTTCTCTTTAACTACACTTTGCCTATGTTTTTTTTAATCTTTATTTTATATATCTTTCTTTCCTTCTTACTCTGTGGCTAGCTGTGTGGTTGGTAGCTGATCCCAGCACCCCACTCTCCTCCTTTCTTGTTCCTCTAGCCTAGATTTCTCCCTCCATTTATCCTCTCTGCCCACCAGCCCTGCCTGTTTCTCTCTCCTGCCTAACTATCATGGGCCATTGAGCTCTTTATTATACCAATCAGGTGTTTTAGGAAGTCAAAGTAACACAGCTTTACAGAGTTAAACAAATGCAATATAACAAAATGCAACACATCTTTGCATTATTAAACAAATATTACACTGCATAAATGAATATAACACACCTTAAACAAATAATCCACAACACCAATATTCAAAAATCATTTCTTTCTAACAAAAATGACCAAACCAAAAAGGAAAAGAAAACTACTTGTAATATCCCCAAAACTAATAAAATCCTTAAGAATAAATTAAATCACAAAGATGAAAATTTACACACTGAAAATTATAAAACATTGATGAAAGGCACAAATGAATGGATGATACTCCAGGTTAATGAATGGAAAAAGAAACATTATTTAAATGCCAAGCCCACCTTAAAAAAAAACACAGCTCTTATCAAATCCAATAGTATTTTTCTTTTTTCTTCTTCTTCTTTTTTCTTCTTTGTGATTTTTTCAAAACAGGGTTTCTCTATAGCTTTGGAGCCTGTCCTGGAACTAGCTCTTATAGACCAGGCTGGCAGAGATTTGCCTGCCTCGGCCTCCTGAGTGCTGGGATTAAAGACATGCACCACCATCTCCCAACCCAATAGTATTTTTCACAGATATATACTTTTTTAAAATAAGGCCAATGCCTAGCTTCACCTAGAGCCACAGAAGAGCTTGATTAGTCAAAGCAGTCTTGATAAGAAAACAGTTGGAAAGTATCAAATGTTTCCAGGTTTCAAATTCTTCAAAGCTATAGTAATTAAAACAGAATAGCACGGGTGTAAAATAGACAGACACATGGACCACAGCAGAATTGAGAGGTAAAAAAAAAAACTCGAGCATAAGTTATCAGCTAATTTTCCATAATACATGATACATGCTACAACATGGGCACATATTTCATGTTTTCATTTCTACAAAGTTTCCAGAAAACTGAAATTGACAGAGATCAAAAGAAGTCAGTAGATTCTAGAACGGGAAACATCCAGTCTGTTCTACACAGGAACTTCCAGGCCATCCAGGGCTTCCTAGTTAGACTGTGTTACAAACACACAAAAACTAAATGAGTAAAAATCAAAATAAACAAAACAAAAAAATCATAAATTAAAATTATTGTTCAATTTGGTTTATATGCTTAAATCATCATGGTAAGTTTTTAAATATATTCAGGTCTGGGGCGCATTCTTTGAGACTTTGATGTAATTTCCTTAGTGTGTGAGCACCAGGAAGTCGCTGGAGCTTTCTGATTAATTCTGATGTGCAGCTGTAGTGTGAGACCTGCAGCAAGCACTCACCGTTCTGCAAAGCCCTGCTGACACCGAGCGCTGCTCCACTCATCTATTAGGCAATTAATTGAACGTTCACAGTGTTCCCAACATCATGTTTCACAAAAAGGAGACAAAAAAAAAACAATTAGAGCTCTCATTTCTGTCTTCATGGACTGAGGAACAGAGAGAAGTGCAATCTGAGAATCATAACTGTGTGGTAAAGTCTATAATGGAAGCAAATACAAAGTTAGTGTGGAGACCAAAAAAAGGACGGATCCATCCAAGCAACAAAGAAAGGTCAAGGAAAGCTTAAGACATGGCGGCTCTTAATCCCGAAAGATTAGCGGGGAGGAAATGGCATTCAAAAATACTCAGAATGGAAAATGCTTGGGGAAAACAAATAATTCAGTACAGCTGCAAAATTGGGCAAAGAAATTAAAAACAAGATTTAAAAAAAAAAAGCATTGTGGGGCTGGAGGAGGTTAAGAGCACTGGCTGCTCTTCCAGAAGACTTAGTTAGGTTCAAGCTGCAGCTTCCAAATGGCAGATTGTTATCATTTGTAACTGCCCTTCCCAGGACCCTACCGTGTCTTTCGGCCTTTGTGGGCACCAGGCACACACGTGGTACATAGACATACGTGAAGCAAAACACCCCTACACATAAAATAAAACATTAAAACAAAGCAACAAACAAAAACATTGGGAGACTGGCGGTTTAGCTCGGTGGTACGGCGCTTGCCTAGCATGTACAGTAAGCTCCGTTCCAGTCCTCGGCGCCAAGGGCTGGGGGAGGGTCCGGAGGGAGATTGGAAAAATGGGTTGCAAAAGTAAATTTGCAGAGAACTTCAGACGTCATGATTGGGGCCCCTGAATGGCCCAAACACAGTCACACATTTCGTTTCAGAGGAGCACAGGAAACATAATCAAAGCACTCAGGAAACTCCTCTGCTGCTTAAGGTGAGAATGTGAGAGAAAATCTTAATAACATTCCATTAAGCAATGATTTCTTAGATACCAAACACCAAAAATATGGTTTGCAGAAGGAAAACGTTGATGAAGTTGGCTTCACTGTGATTTTAAAATATAGACCAGGAGAAAATCCAGTTATATATCCAAGGGCATATAGAATACTAGCTAGAGAAAATGCCATACTCGATGAAAAAAAAATTTATAAAGATCTTTAGCACACACTTTACCAAAGGAGAAACCCAAACGGGGAGTAAGCTCATAGAATCCGGCTGGAGGCTCAATGGTAGAGTGCTTTGCCAAGCATGTACTAGACCACTATGGCTTCTCTCTCTCTCTCTCTCTCTCTCTCTCTCTCTCTCTCTCTCTCTCTAACACACACACACACATACACTCCAAGAAAAATTTAAAAACCACTGAAGAAAGAAATTCAGCATATGGACAGATGGCACCTGGAGAAATGAAAATGAACACATTCCCAAGGTAAGATCTTCACGGAAATGACCGATGTTTGAAGAGTTGCTGCCAATAGGGAGGTATTGAAATCCCATGCAGTGCTGTGGCTATGTAAAATGGTACAACCACTTTGTAAAGCAATCTGGCAGTTTCTTGAAACATAAATGTATTTCTTTCAATGGAGTTAGCCAATCAATATCTGCATACACTCTCAAGATATGTAAACATATATGTTTACTTTTTAACTAATTTGTTATTTGGTGATTTTTTTCACAGAGGTATGTAATGCGTTCTGGTTACTCTGGCTCCTCCATCCTCACTTACCTGCTTCCAACCCATCAAACTCATTATCTCCCTGTCATTTCTTTACCCAAACCCATTAAACTCATTATCTCCCTGTCGTTTCTTTACCCATGTGTGTATCCCTTTGTGACCCACTGAGTTTAGCAAATGTCATGTGTGTGACCACAGCTGTGGAGCTGGGGGGGGCTCACCAATGGGTACACATATAAAGACAGTGACTGTTGTGAGAGGCTGCTTGTTCATTTCCACCTGCAATGCAAGCAGTCAGGAGGCAGAGATATCAAAACCATGAGAAGGCCCTGTCTCAAAAGGTCAAGAAAACTGTGCATTTAGTTTAATTCAGGCACTTGTGCGACAATAGAGACAAGGATAGACTCGGTCACCTCACCCTGGTAGACAAAAAAGTGAGAAGTAGAACAATGGACATTTTATAATATGATAATTACACAGCGTCTTGTCTGGGCATGTAGAAAGATTATGTAACAGCAGAAAAACTCAATAAGAACTTCTTGAAGAAATGATGGTTGACCCTCCCCCCGAATGGTGATCAGAAGTTCACAAACGTGTCCCAGGAAGAGTGATTATTTGTGCAAAGGCCCTGTGAGCAAAGGGGAATCTTCAAGAACCAAAAAGCTGCAGTAGAGGTACCACACAGACAATATCTGAGAAGATGAGCGTCTAGAAGGCAGGCAGACACAGACTTTGAAAAATACTTACCCCATGCATATTATCAAATCCTACTCTACGTTTAAAGCGGTAATTTGGGGACTAAGGCTTGCCGTGCAGTGGGAGAACACTTGTTTACAAGACACAAGGCCATGGTTCCAACCCAGTGCCACAGAAACAAAAACAAATGCCTGCCACTTCCATTCATTTCATGTGTTGGTGAGGGCTTGCCACGAGACCTGTCTCATTTGTGCTCACCAAAATGACAACTATAAATTCAAAGATATTAACATGTAGTAAATTTCTTCGAGCTGGGTATTAATTTGCTACCAGGTTAAAAGAAGAATGTAATAAACTTCCCACCGTTACTGGCTGACTTTAATTTATGAACTTAATTGTTTTTGGTTTAGCTCCTTAAATCCCTTAGTGAATAACTAGATTCCAATTGAGGGGTCAGGCAAGGAAGACGGAGATAAAGAAAGTAGTTAAAAATACACCAACTAAGAAATCCTATCTCTTAGTAAGATGTCCGAGAGAACCTGCCAAGATAGGCAGCTGTGTGAGAATCACTCCAACAAGGCCCAAGGAGGGGCCACAAGATAGCCCAAAGATCAAAAACATGCCCCAAATAAACATGATGTTGTTGTTAGATATCATAGGGACAGTGTTGGAAATGATATTAAAATATGCATCTGTTTGAATTTAGGCATGAGGATTTAATTTCTATCACTCATGAAAATGAGTAAACGCTGAAAAGCTTTAGATTTTCTTGTTTTACTGCATTTTGTATCATTTGTGTATGCACACATGCCAAGGCACATCAGAAGACACTTTTGTGGAGTCAGTGCCTGATGTGGGGTTCCCCTCTGTATGCTGTGAATACCACTGGTTAATGTTGGGGGGATCTAAACTGAATGCTGTGAGAAAGAAGGCAGAGTCAGGGAGAAGCCATGTAGCCCTGCTGGAGACAGATGCTGGAACTTTACCCGGTAAGCCACAGTCTTGTGGCGATTCACAGATTAATGGAGATGGGTTAATTTAAGATATTAGCTAGGCAGAAATACACTTAAGCTATTGGCCAAACAGTATTGCAAATAATATGGTTTCTGTGTGATTATTTTGGGCTGAGCAGCCGGGAACAAACAAGTGTCTCTCCTGGTTTCTGTGTGATTACTTTGGGCTGAGCAGCCGGGAACAAACAAGTGTCTCTCCTACTACAGGTTCTATTCCTCCGTCTCCAACTGAATCCTAGGAATCAAATCCAGTCCATCAGGATTGCGGAACAGGTGCTTTACCAGAGGAGTCCTAGCTCGCCAATCCCACACTGACAGTAATTAAAAGGAATTAACAGATTTCCTCATGTTTAAAATGCAGCTGATTATCACATATTGACCTAATAATTACAGAACATTAACTGTTAGATTCATCATTTCAGAAATATTAAAATGTGGAAAAAAACACAGACTGCAGAATTGATGGGAATTTGTATTCTCATCTGTAGTTGTATTTGCAAAAGCCTTTGAATATAATTATAGAAAATAAGTCCCCCGTTTTGAAATCTTTTTCTCTTAACTAAAAAGAAACTTTGTGTTCTGTTTTTTAAATGGTGAACATACTACTATCCCCTGATGGTACAAGCCCTTAACTCCAACACTCAGGAGGCAGAGGCAGATCTCTGAGTTCAAGGCCAGCTTGGTCTACACAGTGAGTTCCAGGAACTCATAGTTCCAGGGCTATGTAGAGAGATTCTGTCTAAAACAAACAACAACAAACACATACACACACACAAATGAACAAGTGAACAGAAGCCATGGGTGTGTAATTTGTAGTATTTACTAATCTTTGTAATTCAGAAAATTGATAAAGTTAATGAGCCAAAAGGTTTCATAATTACTGGAAGTGAACTAGTTTGTCATCAAGAAATTCATTTCTATAGGATGGAAAGGTGACTCAGGAGACAGACTACTTCAACACCTGTGCATTGAACCCTATAATCTGTGAGTCCAACTCTGCCCACAAACCCACCCATCCCCCGTAACATCAGTGGATCTCTGGCACACAGACTGCCAAGAGATGAGAGACCAGCCTCTCAGCTGGACAATGCAGTCTCTAGGTCCTAGGCCCTACGGAAAAGCCATGGCACCCTCCCCCACCAGCCTCAGCGGCACTAGCCTGCCAGCTGGTCAGCCTCCCGTATACACACTGCTCCAACACCCCCACATTGGACCCTATAATCTATGAGTCCCACTCTGCCCCACCTATCCCTGGAGAACTCATTGGCTCCCTAAGACACAAACAGTGACTGCACAGAGCAGACCAAGAGCAGCTCCCTGAGACATAGACAGCAACTGCAAAGATTGGTCCTAGAGAAGACCCCTGAGACACAGACAGTGATTGCAAGGATTAGACCAAGAGGCAAAGACTACCTGCACCAATTGGAGGAAGGGATGGGTAGGCACCAATGCAAGAGCACATTCAATAACCTAAAGAGCAATGTGGCAACACCAGAACCTAGTGGTCCCACAACAGGAAGACCTGAACATCCTAACCCAGAAGAAGCAAAAGAAAATGACCTTAAATATAACTTTGAAGATAATAGAGACCCTTAAAGAGGAAATGAAAAAGTCCCCTAAAGAAACGGAGGAAAAGACAAACAAAACTTAGAAGAAACCAATAAATCTCTTAAAGAAATCCAAGAAAACTAATTTTTAAAAAAATCAAACAGGTGAAGCAAACAGTTCAAACAGTTGAAGACTTGAAAATTGAAATAGAGACAATAAAAAAAAACATAAACTGAGTGAATTCTGGAAGTGGAAAATCTGAGTAAACAAACAGGAACTACAGCTCCAACCATAACCAACAGAATACAAGAAATGGAACAGAGACTCTCAGGAGTTGAAGATACGATAGAGGAAAAAGATTCATCAATCAAAGAAAATGTTAAATCTAACAAATTCTTAACACAAAACATGCAGAAAATCTGAAACACCATCAAAAGACCAAACCTAAGAATAATAGGAATAGAAGGAGAAGAACTTCAGCTCAAAGACACAGAAAACACATTCAACAAAATCATAGAGGAAAACTTTCCCAACCTACAGAAAGATATCCCTATTAAGGTACAAACAGTTTACAGAACACCAAATCAACTAGACCGGAAGAAAAGTTCCCTCACCGTATAATAATCAAAACACTAAATATACAAAGTAAAGAACGAATATTAAGAACTACAAAGGAAAAAGGCCAAGTAACATATAAAGGCAGACCTATCAGAATTACACCCTACTTCTCAATGAAAACTCTGAAAGCCAGAAGGTCCCCGACAGATGTGCTACAGACACTAAGAGACCATGGATGCAAGGCCAGATTACTATACCCAGCAAAGATTTCAATCAACATTGATGGGGGAAAAACCAATATATTCCATGGAAAAAAAACAAATTTAAACAACACCTATCCACAAATCCAGCCTTACAGAAGGTACTAGAAGGAAAACCCCAACCAAAGGAAGTTAGCCTCACACACAAAAACATGGGCAATAGATAACTTCACACCATCAAACCCCAAAGAAGGGAAATACATAAACACTGCCACCAAAAAACAACAGGACTTAACAACCACTGGTCATTAATATCTCTTAATATCAATGGGCTCAATTCATCCATAAAAAGACACAGGCTGACAGAATGGTACAAAAACAGGATCCATCCTTCTGCTGCATACAAGAAACACAGCTCAAACTCTAAGACAGACATTACATCAGAGTAAAGGGTTGGGAAAAGATTTTCCAATCAAATGGACCTAAGAAACAAGTGGGTGTAGCTATCCTAATATCTAACAAAATAGACTTCAAACTAAAATCAATCAAAAGAGATGGAGAAGAACACTTCATGCTCATCACAAGAAAAACAAATCTATCAATCAAAACTAAAATCAATCAAAAGAGATAGAGGACACTTCATATTCATCACAGGAAAAAAATCTATCAAGACCAAGTATCAAGTCTGAACATCTATGCCCCAAATATGAGACCACCCATATATATAAAAGAAACATTACTAAATTTTAAATCACACATCAAACTCCACACACTAATAGTAAGAGACTTCAACACCCATCTCTCACGAATGGGCAGGTCTGCCAGACAGAAACTTATCAGAGAAATAAGAGAACTAGCAGATGTCATGACTCAAATGAACTTAACAGACATCTATAGAACATTTCACCCAAACATAAAAGAATAAACCTTCCTCTCAGAACCTCATGGAACCTTCTCTAAAATTGACTACATACTCAGTAATAAAACAAAACTCAACAGGCACAAAAAATTGGAATAACCCCCTATAACTTATTGTATCACCATGGCTAAAAGTTAGAATTCAACAATGCTAATCACAGAAAGCTTACAAAGTTATAGAAATTGAATAGTGCTCAGTTTATTCACCCCTGTGTCAAAGAAGAAATAAAGAAAGAAATTAAAGCCTTCCTAGAATTCAATGAAAAGGAATGCACAACATACCCAAACCTATGGTCGAGATGGGGGAAGGACAGAGAGGAAGAGCAAGGAAAGAGATATGGGGCTATAAAGAAATATGGCACCAGGGAAAATACCAGGAATACTCAAGGATGACCCCAGCTAAGACTCTAAGCAATAGTGGAGAGGGTACCTGAATTAGCCTTCTCCTGTAATCAGATTGATAACTACCTTAATTGTCATCATAGAACCATCATCCAGTAACTGATGGAAGCAGATGCAGAGATTCCCAGCTAGCACTGGGATGAGCTCCCAGAGTCCAGTTGAAAAGGAGAAGTGATAATATGAGCAAATGGGTTAAGACCATGATGGGGAAACCCACAGAATCAGCTGACCTGAGCTAGTGGGAGCTCATTGACTCCAGACTGACAGCAGGGAAACCTGCATAGACCAAAAGTAGGCCCTCTGAATGTGATGGACAGTTGTGTGTCTGGGGCAGTCTGTGGGGCCACTGGAAGTGGGACCAAGATTTATCCCTAGTACCTTAACTCGCTTTTTGGAGCCTATTTTATTTGGAGGGATACCTTTCTCATCCTAGATATGGGGGAAGGGCCTTGGTCCTGCCTCAAAGAGATGTGTCAGGCTTTGTTGGCTCCCCTTGGGAAGTCTTCCCCTCTCTGAGGAGTGGGTGGAAGGTGGGGGGATTGAGAGGAGGGGAGGGAGAGGGAACTGGGATTGGTATGTAAAATTAGAAAAGATTGTTTTTAGAAATAAAGAATAGAAAGAAAGAAAGAAAAAATATGTCTCAGATGTTGAAGTCACATATTTTATAGACGATTGTACTTTGATGCCCAGCACCCATGTCAGATGGACCACAACCACCTTTCATTCCAGCTCCAATGGATAGACACCTTTTCCTTGCCACTGTAGGTAATGCACTCACATGCACAAAGTCACACACACACACACACACACACACAATAAATAAATAAATAAAAATAAAATCTTGAAAAATAAAGTCAACTTTACCTCTCAAGTTGATAGCCTATACTTCTTACTAGAAATCTGTTGTACAAATTCATGATATTTACCTCAAAATGGACCAGAACAAGTAACCACAAAAATCACAAAATTATGAAATTAAAAAGATGGGAAACAGAGTTGTGTGGTGTCAAAGCACCTCAAGTCAATATTCTTTCTACAGCTCTCATGCCTGCCAGAAATGTAGCCTCCATTACTACACTCTTCCTTCTAAGCTTCAAGCCAATAAGGACAGAAACACTCTGTCTCATTCACCATTGTACCTTCTGGATGATATATTGTGATCAATAAATGTGCTTGAATGAATGAGTGTCCCTCAAGGCCTCCTGTGAGGAAATATACTACTCATATACAAGTATCCATCTTCATGAAGAGCTACGAACTTGAGAAGTCTGTTTAAACAGCAGTAAAAGATGCCTCCAGTGAGCAAAAGCTGTCTTCCAACAAAGTCAGCTCCCTCTCATTGGGTTAGCCCTGCATATACATGAAAGCAAATCCTCCAAGCCAAACTTTGCTATCTGATTCCACAACTTCCCACATACTATTGTTCCCAAGCATTTTACTCTGTTCAGAAATGTTAGCACCCTGAAAGAAACATACTTCCCCCCCACACCTAGGTACCAAAGACATAGAGTCCTCTTACTAAAACATCTATATAAACATTTCAACTGTTAAGCAAGAGGTTGTAAGACTTTTCAGCAAACACAAGCTGGTAATATAGTGAATCTCTCACCTTAAAGGCTTGATTAATCTATTAAAAATCCTATGTGTGTTAGGGTAAATATAAAGCACCATTTTCATTTCAGTTTAAACTGATTAGACATCCTTTGAGAAGGGTTGACAGGGACATTCCTGCCAGTCATTTCACTTAGAGGCAGAGGGAGTAACATGACTTTTAAAACTGTTAAATTTGAACCTGGCAGCTTTTTTGTACATTCTTTGTTTGCAAGTGATTTTTTTCTTTTCCAGCTTTTATTTTGTAGTCTACCATTTTTTTTTATTATACTCCAAATAAAGGAAATCAATCATTTAAAAAATCCTATGTGTGTGATCATCTCATTAGATGCTGAAAAACCTTTTGACAAAATCCAATACCCCTTCATGATAAAGGTCTTAGAGGGATTAGGGATACAAGGAACATGTCTAAATATAATAAAAAAAATCAATATACAGCAAGCGAACAGCCAACGTCAAATTAAATGGAGAGAAACTCAAAGCAATTCCACTAAAATTAGGAATAAGACAAAACTGTCTACTCTCTCCATATCTATTTAATATAGTACTTAAAGTTTTAGCTAGAATAATTCGACAATTGAAGGAGCTCAAGTGGATAAAAATTGGAAAGGAAAAAGTCAAAGTATCCTTATTTTCAAATTATATGATAGTATACACAAGCAACTCAAAAAATTCTGCCAGAGAACTCCTACAGCTGATCAACACCTTCAGCAAAGCTGAATACAAGATGAACTCAACAAAATCTGTAGCCCTTTTATGTACAAATGATAAACAGCCTGCAAAAGAAATCAGGGAAATTACATCCTTTACAGTAGCCACAAGTAGTATAAAATATTTTGGGCTAACTCTATCCAAAAGAGTGAAAGAACTGCATGACAAGAACTTCAAGTCTTTGAGGGAAGAAATTGAAGAAGATATCAGAAGATGGAAAGATCTCCCATGCTCATGGATTGGTAGGATCAACATAGTAAAAGTGGCCATCTTATCAAAAGCAATCTACAGATTCAATGCAATCCCCATCAAAATTTCAACACAATTCTTTACAGACCTTGAAAGAATAATACTCAATTTCATATGGAAAAACAAAAACAAGTAACAGAAAGCCAGGTAACTAAAACAATCCTGTGCAATAAAAACAATTACCAGAGGTACCACCATCCCTGATCTCTAGCTCTACTAGAGAGCTATGTTAATAAAAGCAGCAAGGTACTGGCATAAAAACAAACAGGTGGATAAATGGAATTAAATCGAAGACTAAGACAAACCTTTGGACACCTGATTTTCCACAAAGGAGCCAAAATTATAACAAAAAAAGAAAGTATCTTCAACGAACAATGCTGGCATAACTGAATGTCAACAAGTAGAAGAATGCAAATAGATCCATATCTATCCCAAAGCACAAAACTCAAATCCAAGTGGATCAAAGACCTCAACATAAATTCATCCACACTGAACCTGATAGAAAAGAAAGTGGGAAGTAGCCTTCACTGCATGGGCACAGGAGACCACTTCCTAAATATAATACCAGTAGCACAGACACAGATAGAAACAATAAATTAAAGGGACCTCCTGAAACTGAGAAGCTTCTGTAAGGCAAAGGACACAGTCAATAAGACAAAAAGGCAGCCTACAGAATGGGAAAAGATATCAAACAGAGGGCTGATCTCCAGAATATATAAAGAACTCAAGAAACTAGAAATCAAAACACCCAATAATCCAATTAAAAAATTGAGTACAGATCTAAATAGATAATTCTCAACAGAAGAATCTCAAATGGCTGAAAGACACTTAAGAAATTATTCAATATCCTTAGCCATCAGGGAAATGCAAATCAAAACCACTCTGAGATGCCATCTTACAGCTGTCAGAATGGCTAAGATCAAAAACACAAATAACAGCTTATGTTGGAGAGAATGTAGAGCAAGGGAACACTCCTCCATTGCTAGTAGGAGTGCAAACTTGTATAGATACTTTGAAAATCAATTTAGTGGTTTCCAACAAAAATTGTCAATGATCTACCTCAAGACCCAGGTATACCACCCTTGGGCATATACTGCAGGGAGCCATACTGCACAAACGCCATTACAAGATGGTGCTTGCATCCTCGCAGTTTGGAGGTAAACAATTCCATATTTGGCAATGCTTCAGGACTGAGTGTCCAGGCGCTTCCCACATGCGCAATAACCTAGGTGTCCCTAACCAATCCCGAGGACTCTGGTGCCAGCGGGCACATAGCAGCCAATCAAGGTATGAGTCGGGTCACATCTCCCTATATAAGCAGCCGCCTTTCAGACCTTGCTCTCTCTCACCTCCCGCTCTCCCTTCAACCAAGAGGCTCTCCAATAAAGCATGATCCGAGAATGGTGGTCGTTCTTCCTCGCTGGTCGGGGAGTTTGCCGCAATATACCACATGGACACTTGCTCAACTATGTTTATAAAAGGTTTATTTCTAGTCACCAGAACCTGAAAACAACCTAGATGTTCCTCAACCAAAAATGGATAAAGAAAATGTGGTACATGAATGACATCATGAAATTTGCAGGCAAATGAATGGATCTAGAAAAAAGATCATACTGAATGAGGTAACCCAGACCCAGAAAGACAAAAATGGAATATACTCATTTGTAAGTAGATATTAGCTGTTACATAAAGGATAACCATGCTACAGTTGACAGATGCAGAGAGGCTAGGTAACAAAGAGGACTCAAGGGGGGATGTAGCATGAATAATAAAAACCCAGAGACAGATATTGGGGTTCAACCTGAAGATCAGAGAACCAAAGCAGCCAAGCCACTAGAAAATTCTTACCTCTATGAAATCTTTAGACTGAAAGAGAGCAAGTTCCTGTCTCATCCCACCTTATCTTCCTCTCTAATGCTGGGATTAAAGGCATGAACCACCACTCCAGGCCTCTAAGGCTAACCAGTGTGGTGCCTGGGATTAAAGGTGTGTGCCACCACTGCCAAGCCTGTATGACTGACTAGTGTGTCTATTTTGCGTTCTGGTCTTCAGACAAGCTTTATTAAAATACAAATGAAATATCACTACAGGGGGAACCTGGGTCTCTCTGTGAGGGAAAATAAAAGATATTCTGTGGGTGGTCTGAGGGCAGGTGGGTATGGGAGCATGAGCAATCAGGTAGGGAGTGTGGAGAGAGAGGGTACTGAAAAGGGGCATATTTCAGGATCAGATACAAACCTGGTGCAAGGGAAACTCCCAGGAATCTACAAAGATGACCCCAGCTAAGACTCCTAGCAATAATGGATATGTAGCCTGAACTGACCATCTCCTATGGCCAGGTAAGACTTCCAGAGGAGGGAGTGGGAATCCAACTGAGCTATATAACCTTCCACCTACATTCTGTCCTACCTATGGGATGTTCTGGGATAAGGGTGGCACAGAGATTGTGGGGGTGGCCAACCAAGGACTGTCCAGCCTGAGACCCATGTCACGGGAATGAGCTCACCCCACCCCTTACACTGCCTGGAGCGCCAGGACTCCAAAGCTGGATGACCTAGAGACCTAAGATAGAACCAAACATGGCTGGAGAAAAAATGACAATGGAATGATTCCTAACTATATTCTGCTATATTCATAAATTGGGATCTACTCGAACTGTCATCAGATGATGTGGGAGTCCCCTCTGTGCACTGTGAATGCCATTGGCTAATAAAGAAGCTACTTTCACCTGTTGATAGGGCAGAACTTAGGTAGGTGAGGAAAACTAAACTGAATGCTGGGAGATAGAAGGACAGAGTGAGAGAGAAGCCATGTAGCCCTGCAGGAGACAGACACCGGAACTTTAGCCAGTAAACCACAGCCACGTGGCAATATACAGATTAATAGAAATGGGTTAAATTAAGATGTAAGAGTTAGCCATTAGGAAGCTAGAGCTAATGGGACAAGCAGTGATTTAATTAATACAGTTTCTGTGTGATTATTTTGGGGCTGAGAAGCTGGGAACCAACAAGCGGCCTCCCTACAACAATCAGAGAACCTTCATCTAGAAACAGATTGAAACAGAAGCAGAGACCCGCAGCCAAGCATTGGGCTGAGCTTGGATAATCCTGCTGAAGAGAAGGAGGAAGAATTGTACCAGCCAGAGGGGTAAAAGGGCATGACAAGAAAACCCACTAGGTGGTGGTGGCACATGCCTTTAATCCCAGCACTCGGGAGGGAGAGTCAGGCAAATCTCTGTGAGTTCGAGACCAGCCTGGTCTACAAGAGCTAGTTCCAGGACAGGCTCCAAAGCCACAGAGAAACCCTGTCTCGAAAAAAAAACCAAAAAAAGAAAAAAGAAAACCCACAGAACAACTAACCTGGGCTCATAGGAGTTCACAGAGTCTGAACCAACAACCAGGGAGCCTGCATAAAACTGACCTAGGCATTCTACATATCTGTTATTGCTTTGTAGCTTGGTCTACTTGTGGGACTTTTAACAGTGGGAGCAGGGGCTGTCCCTAATACTTCGGCTGGCTCTTGAGAACCTATTCCTCATACTGGGTTGCCTTACCCAGCCTTAACACAAGGGGAGGTGTTTAGTCTTACCACAACTTGATATGCCATGCTTTGCTGATATCCATGGGAGGCCTCCCCCTTTCTAAACAGAAACAAGAAGGAGTGGATGGGGTGGCGGGGGGGGGGGGCAGGTAGGAGAATAGGAGGGATGGGAAAGTGAGGTGGGGTGTAAAATAAATAAATTAATTTAATTTTAAAAGATCCTATGTGTGGACAGGTTCATAGGAGAGTGTGATGGAGTCCTGCATTTACTGGAACCCATAGGAAAATACCTTTGAGAGTTTTCTTTTCTGAATGAAGGCTATGAAAACATTCATTCAACCTGGAAGGTTCTGGATCTTCCATATGCATGGTGATTAGAACTGCCGATAGAGACCTGAGTCTACATGCAGAAGCAATAATTTAGGAATGCAAAATGCAAGAGTTGATTTGCTGAAGATTGTTTTTTCTACCTTTATGACATGTGGGATCATGAACCCGTTCACCCTGATGCTGGGTAATGAGGCCTATAAAGCAAGTCATAAAAGGGCTTTGAAATGTGTTTGGAAAGTTTAATCTTATGGAACAATCTCATTACTCAACGTGTGTGTACTTCTCTCAGAATCCTAGAAAGTGAGAGGTTCCTGAACATTGGAGAGGTAACGCCCTCCCTACCTTGCTTAATGTACTGAAAACTTCAGGGGCAGACGCAGAACTAGTTCTTAAGTTGCTTCAGACCTGTAGAACTGAAACAGGCAGCCTTTAGTGCTCTTAAGATGAAATCAGTTTTGAAATGGTCCCAAAATATGTCTAAAAAGAAATGGATTTGAAATGAGAATCTAGATCCAACAGTACTTTAAAAGAGAAAGATGTTTTATGAAGTTACGTTTCTTCTGCTTAAAAAGAAATTTTAAGAAAACAAAAATGACTTTAGAAAACCAAAATGTAAATTTAAGGAATTGAAGACAATAATATTCAAAGATGATGAATATCCCATGCTTGCTGCTTGTTAATTTGAATTGATACAAATTTTAAGAATTAACCTAGAAATGTTCACTAAAATTAAATTTTAAATTATGTATGCTTTTGAACTAACAATAGTACCTCATAACCAGAAACCATGTACATCTGAAATAAATATCTGCAGATGTTTGCCATAGTGGAACACTAGAAGAGATGGAATGTCTACAAGCAGGATGAATCAATAAAAAATTAGCCAACCCTTTTAAAGTATAGGTTAGACACAGGTGATAATGCTGGAGGGTCACCCTTCCATTAATATTTGAACAGAAGATGATATACAGAATATAGAACCTTTTTGTAAAAGCAAATAACAAAAACCTCATATGTATATATTTATATGTCTGTGCAAGCTTGGAATTTTTAATGCTGATGACCTCAGAACAGCACTAAGAACTAACTTAAAGGGACTTCAGATTTCTATACAAGTGTCCCCCAAATAATTCAGCATGAAAGAAATGGAATGCAGTTCCTCACCCCACAACTCCATACAAATGTTGTATTTCTTTCCCACCTACTTCTCAGCAAGCCACAGCAGGTAAGCATTCCAACATGGGTTATGAAGTCTCCTAGTGACTAGTTAAAAGAAATGTTTTCACATAATGAGTTCACAAAAGTGATTATTATATAATATTTTAACTTCCTAAAATTGTCTTTTAATATTAGAATTTAAGATAAATTTTTTTAAAAAGTTGAAATATTTAAAAATGTAAATAAACTTATATCACAGCCTGTGAGGATTTTGTTTCATCTTTTCAGGTAAAATATTAGTCATAATTATGAAAATAGTAAAACATAGTTCTCTTTTCTTTGTTTGTCCAGGCCATGTTTGTTTAGTTAGTTAACGTGATATTTCTCTTTGCCTTTAAGGGTATCCAAAGTCTAGACATTACTGTCTCTATCAGAATAAGGAAGAGTCCTAATGAGTCTCAAGTCATTCCACAAACACTGATTTTTCTGTCAACTTCAAAGTCTATCTTCCACACCAGCTCAAGCTTACATAGAACATTAATAAATACAAATGGGCCCTTTGAACAATTTTCTAGGAATGAAAATCAACTTATTCGAGCCATTGGTGTTTCATTTTGAATGTTTCTCCTTAGACCCCAAAGTGTCTACCTTGGAATAGGCTTTTCTGTTTGAGGATATGACTTGGGTAAGTTGAGTTTCAGTTTTCCCTGGAAATTAGGAGGTTTGTGCACAAAAGTAACTTATATGCATTGCATCAAAATGCCCAATCACATTTGGGTATGTGACTACATCACCCTAAGATTAAACTCAATGCTTTTTATTTCATTACTTCCAGGATCTAGCAGAGTACTTGACATAAAAGGTATTAAGTTTATTGAATAAATAAAAGTATAAGCAATTTGACATGTATACAACCCTTTAATGTAGATGAATATAAAGTTGCTAACCTCTTAGACTTTAGCTTGCCTCTTACATAAGCCTGAGTTTTATGTGAGAATCTGATCAAGTGATGAAAGTAAAAAGAACTTATGTTCATGGGAACTGTAAAGCGTTATGACCACAAGACCTGTATGGAGAACCCAAAGGAAATTCTCCTAGTCTTGAGATGATGGTTTTGAATGATTTTATTAAGTCTCACAATTCCACCCCTGGGGAGATTCACAGTCTCAGAAACACAACTGTGGACGGCTTCACATTCGATTACACAGTTGAAAAATGTGGAGCTTGGTGAGCTTGTTTTTGAAAGTTTCCACCACACTTCCTTGCTTTTGCACTATTGAAACCAGATGCTTGGAACACATTTTTAGCAGACAATAAGGTCTCAAAAGAGTGATGTCTAGACAACCCAGATGTACTAATGTAGATGATACCTCGAATACAGCACATGTAATATTAAGACGCCAAATGGAACATGTAACTGCATAGTTTTCTCCACCTCTAGTGATTTCCAGTTTCTGAAAATTTTTAGGAGAAATGCAGGTGGAAAGTTAGTGAACAGGGCTCTTTCTGAGTCACTGGTTTACCTGGTGACCAGGAGTCACATTTCCTTCTGTTTGTACTTTGTAAGATTCAAGGGAGAAGCTAATGATATTGCTAAAATCGCTTCCTTCCTTACATCTTAAATTTTTATGAGTTAATTCTATTGCATTTCAATGATTCTACTTCAAGCTTGAAAAAGCAACAACATTAAAAGCAGCATAATCCTGCATTCTCCGGTCTGTAAGGACAGCTCATATCTTAAACAGCCACGTGATAGTCTTCGTTAGCACAAGATGGGGCACTGTTGAGGCTATCCAGCCCATAGTATACATTAATCAAATTAAACTAATACCTGGCAGTCTGATGTTGTCCAAACAAATACTGGACTGCCTGGATAAACAATAAGCAACCATAATCACCACCAACGTGGTTTACCCCCCCCCCATCAGCTTTCCCTTCCATCTGAAAATCAAACCAGGTAAAGGTGACTGAGTCTCCCTGGACCAGAGGACTGTGAGTAGAAAGGAGTCTAAGCAAGGGATCCCCACCACCTGCTGCTTCCTTGTCTCCAAAACTCCAGCTCCATCTATTTCCAGGGAAGAGAGAAATCTGGAGGGGAGGGGAAAGGTTGGCGAGAGCAAGAGGCGGGAGCTAGGAAAGGGAGGCAGGAGGAGGCGTGGCCCGGCCTGGGGCCGGCGGGATAAATACGGAGAACTGGGTGCGGGGTGCAGAGAACTCCGGAGGACGCCCGAACGGAGCAGCACCGCGGACAGCGCCCGCCGCGCCGCGCCCAGCTCAGCCAGCGCTGCCCTCTCGCCCTGAGGTTCCCGCTCTGATAACTCGCCCCTGCACCATGGCAGAATCCCACCTGCAATCATCCCTGATCACAGCCTCACAGTTTTTCGAGATCTGGCTTCATTTCGACGCTGACGGTGATTATTTTCTTTTTAACCCCTTCAACACCCATTCCCATCCCTTCCTTCGCTGCCCTTTCGCTCCACTGATCCTCTTCATCTCAACGGTCCTTTCTTCTTCCATCACCCTGCCTCATCTTGTCTTTCCACCCGTAGCTGACGGCCCATCAGCCTGGAAGTTTGCATTGCTTGTATGGCACCCCCACTCTGTAAGCGTTCACCTTTCTAGGAACAGTAATGGTAGGACAGAGAGCAAAAATTGGGAAACCCTGTCCCCCAAAAGTTTCAAAGGCTCCCCCCAATCTCCCCACTCTCCTCCTTTGCCCTCAATGTGGTTGAAGTTTGACACTTCTTCGGCAGGGGAGCGCTGCAGCAGCTGGACCCATTGCTGATTAATCAGGGCTCAGGCTACATAGCCTCCCAGGACAGCTATCCTGGAAAGGACCTAGAAGAAACTTAGACAGACATCTGACACCAGGGTGCCTCTTTGTCTTTGCAGGAAGTGGTTACCTGGAAGGAAAGGAGCTGCAGAACCTGATCCAGGAGCTTCTGCAGGCGCGAAAGAAGGCTGGATTGGTAGGCTGGGGCTTGTGAAAGACCCTTCACCCCTAAAACACACCTATTCTTGTCTTTCATGAAAGAGGTTTGGTGGGTGAAAGTCAAGACTTAACAAGAAAGGCGAGAAAGAACCTCTTTTCAAATTGCGTCAGGAGGAAAAGTGTGCATGCGTGTGTGTGTGTGTGTGTGTGTGTGTGTGTGTGTGTGTGTGTGTGCAGGGTAGGGGAGTCTTTAAAAAAAATCCCTGTTGTCTTAAATTAGTCTATATCCGTCTTTTCCTTAATAGGTCTTAAGAGGGAACACTGATGTGTGAGACCTTTTATCAGATGTGCATCTGTGTCCCTGAGTTGGTTGGGTGATTTCTGACTTCTCTTTCCTAGACGCTAAGTTGGGGGTAGAAATACATTTCTGCCCCTTGGTGGCCAAGAGCAGATCTGCAGTTTCTAGTGCCAAGTATTGCTGCGATGTCGGTGTAGCTGGGGGATGGGGGTTGAGGAAACAGCTTGCCTTCACCCTTATCCCTGAGAAAAGATAACCAACTTGTAACATAAGTGTGAGTGAGAATTTGGCAAGAAACTTTTTTTATTTTTTGTTGGAGAGAAACTCCAAAATTAGGGAAGCAATAAAACAAAGCATTTTAAGAATTCAATGTATTGTAGAAAGAAAAAAATTCTGTTGAGAAACTATTAGAAATGATTCTTAAAAAGCTATAGTTTTGACTTAAGCCATTGGTTAGACAAATGATAATTATTGGTTATAAATTAATTCTTTTGGCCAAATGTATTTGTTGGGAAAGGATGATGTCAACATAAAAATAAAATGTATCCAGCCAGCTTTTAAGCATATGAGATATTTGTATAAAGGAGAACAGGCTGAGAAATTTACAGGTCTGTTGACGTTTATGTAAGACTGCCTTTCAGAAAGCAATGTTGGATTTGGAGTAGTTCTTCATCTCTTAGACTACAATTACAAATAAATTTTTACATAGAAGATGATATCCATATCATTCCTAGATATCATGTATCATGCCACCACTTTCAATGCTGGGGGGGGGGTGATGTTCTAACAGGACTATGTTTGCTGTTTTGTTATTCTTCTGTCTATGGTGAAATTTGTATAATAGGCATCCTTATACAACATATCAGAAGGAAATCCCACAAGGTTGTAATGTACTCTAATGTAAGCAGACTATGAAGTCACTAAAATCTTGCCAGGCTGACTTTAAACCAGATCATGCTCTGGGGAGTCTTTGGCTCAAGTTTAATACAGTATAATCTAAAAGTGTAATAGAATGAGATCCAATAAAGATGTCTTCTATGCACTTTGCCCCATTTCCACCGTGTGCGTTACCATGCAAATAAACCCATGTAATGCTACCACTGTGGGCCTCTGGGTCTTAGCTGATGAGACTAAAGTAATATCCTTCCTCACTTAAAATAGAGCAAACACATATGGAAAGTTTTGTTTCTCATAGAAATTATAATTACAACCTTGGATGGTGCTTCTAACAGCTAAATGAACATATTTCAATTTTCCAGAATTAACTTTAGTATTTCTAGAGATTTACTTCCATCCTATAAATATAAATATTCATGAGCTCTGTGTTTTTTGTAGATTTTTTCCTCCTCATTTTCACACTTCTACTTTTTGTAAATATATATATATACTTAAAAATATAAAAACAAAAACAAAGCAGAGTTCAGGTGGGAGTTATAGAGTTTAAACTTATTTATTTTTTTCTGCTGCCTAATTTGATTTTGATCTGTTAAAAAGCTGTAATCATATTATAATTTGATAAGACTCATCTTTTGCAAAAGCATATGTTATATCAAGTTGCTTAATACCTTAATATAAAAATATGTGAGTATTTTTATGGATTATGTAATACTTTGGTTGGATAAGTAAAAAATCTAAATTAAGATCTAGATTAAGAATTCATATATATTGGGCACATTTCACTTATACTAGTGATCTGCTACTGTAAACTTTAATGTATTTCTTTTCTTTAAAAAACACACATGCCGACCTGATAAACCAGACTTCTTATCATATCCTGACTTAGACAAAGAGAAGCATTTATTTGGTTCATCATAATAATGTGAAATTTCACCTTCCCACCAAGTGACTATGATAGCCCAGGAGACCATTTCTGAGATCATTCTCCTTCTGCTTAAACAAGGTCTCATCTTGCATTTACTCTCATCTTCATGAGTCTTCAGTTGATGGTACTGATTATACATGTTCCTCGCTACTGAAAACACATATTACAACCCATTTGCTACCCAGCAACTTCCCAAGCTACATATCAAGTCTGCTTCTAGAACCAGTAATGTCATATCATTTTAATATTTAATAATATGACTTTGGTTCTGATCACTCAGAGGTGTATGAAAATCTGGACCTCCTATTCCCTAGCCTGACACTATTGAGACAGACACTTTCGTTTTCTTATAGTTGCTTCTGTAACGGAATTTGATAGATGCAAATTGAAAATTACTGCTAGTAGAAGGGTTCTTTCAAGACCACAGTGTAATTAAATCAATTTATTGTTGCTTGTTACTTCAGTTCTATTACATATTTACAATTATTTCTAAAGGTTAAGTGCTCGTCTTAATGCCTTAGATCTTCAGTGTGGCCCAGATTGTATTAGACCAGCTATCTACCGTAAACTTGTGTGGTTGACACTCTTCGTTATGGTGAAAATCGAGACCTTAATTTGCTTTCCCAAAGAGATAGAATAGGTTATTAGTAACAACTGACCTATTTTAAATAGACCAGTTCATGTAACAGAGACACTTTAACTGGGCTTTGCTTAAGACCCAAGTGTTAAAAGCTAAAATAGCTTACAATTCATAACTTTCTAATGTGTCAATATGTAAAAAGATTTAAAAAGGAAAATCAAAAGAAAAGGTAGCACTTGTCACTCCAAAGCACTCTTCATTATACAAAATATGAGGGAAAATAATACCTTGAGGAAAGGGGAAGCAAGGGCAGCTTGAAAAATTGTTTCCTATGGTCCTGGGAGGGGCAAAGATCAGACACGTATAATCTGTGGCCTAAAATACGGTCTCCAGTATTGCCCAGCTCCTAGTGAAACACAGATCTGTTTGGTCATTTTCTTCTCTCCCAGCATTTAATTTTCTAATTGTATGCAATGAACTTGCATCCATTGTAAGCCCAAAAGATTCATTGCCCACAAACAGGACTCCTCTACATACACATATTTCTCCTGTCCAAGCCAAATGCCTACTCCACCTTCCATAGACAAGATACTGTGTTAAAATAAGGAGATGCTACAAGACAAGACTGTGCAGAAATGTGAAATAAGACCTTCCATAAAGCAAACTCTTTAAAGTATATTAACAACTACTCTATTTCAATTTTCATTTTTCTTTGCAGTGACTTATCAACATCATTACAAGAACATTTTTTCACAAACATCTTACCTGTTTTTTTTTTTTTTTGTAATTTTAGGAGTTATCGCCTGAGATGAAAACCTTTGTGGATCAGTACGGGCAGAGAGACGATGGGAAAATAGGAATCGTAGAGGTAAAGAAACCTAAGCGTTTGTCTGATTTAATGAATGAACATCAACTTTGCAATTTATAGAGTCATTAAGTCAAGTGTAACCCACACATAGAGGCCATTCGATGTCAACATCCTATCTTCTCTTTCAACACACCAAATTAAGATGGCAGAAACTTGAGAAGAAGCTGAAGAGTTTAATGTAGTCCCAGTCCTAGATTAAAAGCAGTAACAAGAAGACTGAGAAGAGAAACGCTGTCTCTCTCCCAGTCCTGTCGCTGACAGTAGCAGAACAAGCCGATCCCATCTTCTGGGTGAGCACCGCCTGCTGCACACTCTCCTGTGCTCTGCATTGCCGACCCCACACCCCTCAGCACAGTGGCCGAGTACCCAATTAAGTTGTTAATGTTTAGCAGGGTAAACTTTCTGTAATATTTTAAAATCAAATTCTTTCAGTGCTGTGAAGGTGTCGTGGCAAAAGGCTGCATCCTGGTTTCTGGAATTCTATTTCATATTGGCAGATGGCCCTATCAAAGGCACAAGGACTTTCCTACCTTGAGTTAGCACTTCATAGTCTGGTATAGGTACACATTTGAAGAAGTTAAAGTAGTGAGTGGCAAATCTTCCCTTTTGACAATGACTTTTTCCTCTTTAATACATTAATTATGTCTATAAATCAAGGAAAGGAAATCAATTATTTATCCATCTATAGTCTCTACTTGCAAAATAGTTGCTGCTTCCCTTATTTCTACTGGTGATACCTCAGCTGTGTATAGCTCTGCCACCTATTAAAATCTTGGTAGAAAGATTTATCTAGAAAAATAAATAGGAACATATTTTGAAATATGAAATATCACAGTCATAATTATGTTCATAAAGCCTTCTCAGTCTCTTAAGTTGTGAAGTGCCTTGGCCTTCAAAGATTTGTGATAATTCACTTTTTATTTAGAAAATTAACCTGGTTTCCAAATAATTTATCTTATTAGGACACTTGTGGTGCCAGTGTGAAATATACAGATTTTTAAACACTTACTACAAATAGAGTGAAGGGGGGACAGACTATTATTATCTTTGTAATTAAAACTTCTCCCTGGAGCATATGCTTCCCCCTTTTGTCTGCGCGCAGCTCATTACTGTATAAATAGGTAACTGTCACTGAACTTACAGCTGACGTAGAGGCCGACTAATGAAGATGAGAATAATAAAATTATGCTTAAGAACGTAAGTGAAATGAGATGAATAATTACTCAAAACTAGTTTGAAAGTCTAGTATGAGAGATTCTTCTAAACTGGCTATTTCAGAATTTGGAGTGCTTCATAATTCTAGTTGAAGGAAGATTACCATCTTATATTTAGCAATTTCACCTTGAAGCCTTCCAGTGGACTCAGTTATTTATTATAAGTCACTTATTGGCTGTTGCAAGGTTATGTAGTAAAAGAATGGGATCTATTCACAAAGTGTTACATTTTTAAATAGGTAGAACAGATTGATACAGATTATGCTGTGTGTGATAGAGTCGAACCGTTTCAGACATAACGTTTCAACTTTCATGAGAAGTTAGCACTCAGCAGATGTGCTATCATAAGATATGGTGAAATGCAGTCTCCACAAGTTTGAGATAAGAACTGTTAGGCAGGAAGGGGTTTGTGTGCATAAAAAAATGGAAGCAAAAGAAGATGAATAAAGAGAGAGAGAGAATAGCAAACCTGCCAAACAACACAGCTTAACGACACTGTACAGTTGTGAGCCCTCGTCAGTTATTAGCCAAGATTTTGGAGGAGGCAGCTGAAAGAGATTCCCTAAAGAGAAGAGAATTTAAAAATGGAAGAATAGGAAGGAGATTGCTGCAGTGGCTCCTAATGCATGTCCAGGGTAGCTAAGTAAGAGAGGAGAAAAGATAAGTCATGAGGTATGCCTAGGAAAAAGAAGTAAAATGTTGCAGAAAACAGGGAGACCATGGGGAAATGTGTGCACTCACGGTTTGCCCTCTAGTATCACCAGAAGGTTGTGTTAAATGCAATTTATCCCATATCCAACTTGATACGTGATCTTACCTGCTGAGAAATCCTGCATATCGCATGGTACTCCAATATAAAAAGCCTAGCGAGCTATAAAAGAGCACAAACCCCCGTGCTTCCCAAGTACATCATAATCTCCTTCTTAGCCAGTACACTCTGCCTTAGTGTTCACAGAAAGGAGTTGAATTGACTTGTATGTTACACTCTTTTAATAGTTAGACTCCAGGGCTCATTGAAGTCTAATCAAAAGAAACTAATAAGCATGCAGTAATCTGCTTCCCTGTGGGAACTACCCAACTGAATTAAAAGGAAGGAAATTCAGTACCTAATTTTCAATATTCTGACCTGATACAATAAATTGACACTTTCCATAACATGTATTTTTACCTACACATATTCAAAGGAAAAAATGTTGATATGTCTAATATTCTAAATGTGTTAATTTAATCACCTTAATAGATTTTAAAATTCGTATGAAGATGGCTCAGAAATAACAAGACTGTTAATATAAACTCCAAAGTGGAGCACTGATAATTTGAGATAACTTAACGACTACCATGGCAATCAGAAATGTTCTAAATTTATTCAAGCTAATATAGTTCTTCTGTAAAGAAGGTCCATTAAAATAATTAAGGAGGGAGACTGAATGGCTTAGGAGGTCATGGAAGTCCTTTCTCTAGGTCTCACATGAAGTACACACGGATGCCTCCTTCTGCTAGATGTCAAATCTTTAAGCTTTCCCTCGGCTCGGTTGGGCAATGTGTAGGAACCTATCAGCCTCTCTAGACTTAGCACTCTATATGTCCAGGTCAGTGAGTGCACAGAAAAAAAAGAATAGATCTGAAAGCTATTATAACCTAAAAACTATAACAACAATTGAAGGGAAGCAGAGACTTCTCTGGCCATCTCCTCTCTTCCACAGTGGGATTTAAGTGTGCACATTTAGCTTAGGAGAAGGTCACTTGAGGGGGGGACAGAATAGTTATCTATTTTAGAATTGGAGAAACTGGTGAGTGGAAAAATAGGGTTTGAAATTTTGTTCTGGGCAGACTTTTTAAAATGAGGTAATAGAAACACTGTTTTGAGTAAAGGGTGCTGATGGTAAGGGCAAAATCAAAACTATTAGACCATCTGACTTCAAAACTGCCTCAAACTACAAGTTACATAAAAATAGCCTCAGAACATCTGCTTCCTGGTCTATGAGCAAGCATGACTATGTTCTAACTTCATGTGTCTTATGAGCATAAGCATCAAGTGAGATAATTCTTGTCAAACAAACCACTGTAAAAACCTAGTATGCATATTTGGCATTATCACTAAATGCAGAAATGAGTTACTGAAAACCCTACTCTATTGTTCTAAATGCCAAAATCTTCTTTCTCCTTATTATATAATTTATTAAATTCAAGTTATTAAACTCAAATACTTTTAAGTTCATGACTATTTACCTTCCACATCCCCTGGATTCACTTCTCATTGGCGGGAAAAAAATGTTCCTTTGGCTTCCAAATGTAAAAAGAAATCTTTGTCTTACATGCTCAGGAAGGGTGACATGTCCCATAGTTGCTTTAAATGTGATAAATTCTGTTCTCTTGCATGTTGACATGTCTGTTGGAGCTATTTGTCTCTCTGTGAAGTCACCCTCCATGGGTGCTCCTCTGACACATAGCATTTGGCTTTATTTTTGTACCTAGCTTTTGCTTAGAAATTGTTGAGAGGAAAGATCTTTTGAAATGATCTGTCTTCCTGTAAGAGTCTGACTGGGAGTAACTTCGAATCACCAGCAATAAACATAGTGGCCTACAATTCACCAGACAGATAAGGCATGGCTAGGATTTCAACTCTTTCTAAAACATAAGGCAGGGATCCCATATTATACTAGGGAGGGAAAGGAAATAGCAAAGAACACAAGTGAGACTCCTTTCGGGTTGAACTCCCTGGAAGCAGACCTGAGTTTCCTTAGGAAGTACTTGGGTATCACTTGCTACAGAAGTAAAGACAGCACCTGGCCTGAGGGGTGCTGGGCCCCCACAAAGCTTCAATGGAGGCTTTCTCTGTAATGAGCTCTGTAATGAGCTCTGAAGTTTTGGCCAAAAGGTTAGGGCTTCTGTGTGGTTTAACCATGAGCTGCACTCTCTTTGGAGGCATAGACATCTTTAGCCCAGATAGTTCCTCTGAGGTACAGCTGAGTGCACAGCAATATTTCTAGAAGCAGAAGCATTTGTGGAGAGCATCTCCCAAGGTCCACCCCAGCCTCTGTCCATAGCTCAGGCATAAGCTGAATCATGTCCAAGGGAACTTTACTTCCCTGGGTTTACAGCTGACACTAGACAAAAAGTTAGCTTCACTCATTGCATCAGGAAAATATTTATTGATGCAGTTGCTAGGCAAATAAACAGTCTAGGAAATCCTCACGGACACAGGTAAGTAGAAAGACGTTTGTTCCTCCACTGTCACTGCCAAGCAACCAGTTCCATAAGTAAAGACCTAAGGAGTTCTGTCTGTGTTCACAGCTGTCTGTCTTCTTTTCTTCCCCTTGTTTTACTCCACTGGTTTTTTGCAATTCATATTAAAGATTGGGGATTTCATGAAAGGGAAATCAGGTGACCTGATAGCTGAAAAGTTACCAACAATCTTGAAAGCAGGACTAGGAATTTCTGTGGACATCAGTAACTTAGCAAATCTAAGAATAAAGCAGTCCTACCTAGCATCTTCTGGGAATGACCTTTGGCACATCCTAGACTTTGTCTTAATTGCTACAGATAGAGAATCTCCACATCCATATGAATAATCATTTGAATAATGATTACTATGCATTGGCAAAAGAATCAACAGACAACACAGGACCATGATGTTGTAGAATTCACCTTGAAGTCTTTCTGTTCGCCCCAGGCACACATCAGCCAAACACATGCATTGCTTTGAAATGGCTATTTTTGCCCCACAATAATATTTAATGTGAGTAAAGTTCATTTGTTTTTAAAATAAGATAGTACTATAATGAGTACCTTAACAGTTTAATTAGATTTAAAGATAACATTTTGCATATAGATAAAATCAATATTTTTGTAATTGCGATCAAAACAGCATCCACAAAAAATATGCATCTATACTATCCATAAAGGGCAGCGGGAGTGGTGGTGCCCAACTTTAATCCCAGTACTCAGGAGGCAGAGACAGGCGGATCTCTGAGTTGAAGTCCGCCTGGTCTACAGAGTGAGTTCCAAGATAGCCTGAGCTACACAGATAAACTTTGTATTGAAAAAAAACGAAAACGAGTAGGAGTATGAGACCATGACTCTCTTTATATTTGACATTCTAAAAATCTCTGGTCTTTATGTGAGTTACATAAACTTTACAAAACAAAGATGGGTAAATTTTCCTAATCTTGCATCTAATCATTACTTACTAGTACATTCTTTTACTTTTTATACTTTTAAATTGCTGGTAGATTTTCAGAAGTATACTTTTTAAGAGAAATCATTGTTTCTTAGTTTAAGGCAACAGATATTTTATAAAATTCAAGTAACATAGAAAATGTAAGTAAAGGTTGTTGACTCTATATCCTGTCAATGAAGTATTTCTAATTTTTTTTTTTTTTTTTTTTTGGTTTTTCGAGACAGGGTTTCTCTGTGGCTTTGGAGCCTGTCCTGGAACTAGCTCTTGTAGACCAGGCTGGGCTCGAACTCACAGAGATCCACCTGCCTCTGCCTCCTGAGTGCTGGGATTAAAGGCGTGAGCCACCACTGCCTGGCTGAAGTATTTCTAATTTTAAAAGAAATCACAAACCAATGTGCTGGGTTCCATTGCCTCTGGATGGGCAAATTATGAAGACTGGGAACTCTCTGAGCTCCTGAAATGGCCTGGGAGAGATCTACTCCAAACATTAAAAGTTGCATACCAATAAGCAAAGGAAGAGTCGAGATTGGCTATTCCAGTCCTAAACAGGTGCTTGCATTAACCACAGCTGTGATATTTCACAGACTTTCAGAATGACACCAAACTTTCTAACATATACCACTACCATCAAGGTCTGAGGTCAACTTGTCTCATCACTGACATGTTTCCTCGTTCTTTATGACCTAGAATTTCTATTTTGTTACTTCATCCTCATCTCTCTCCTGGATAAGTCTTTCATCCCTCCCCTCCTCATATCCTCTGAAGTCCTAAAAGAAGCATTCTCCAGAATGCCTTCAGTATTGTACACCCGGCTTTAGGAGAATGACTGTTTCTCCTCTCTTTGGAGACCCTCTCCATATCCAGTTCTCTCTCTCTCTCCTTTCTTCTCTTCCCCCTTAGCTTTAGGGGAGACATGCTCTCTGGGCCTAACTTATGATTCTTTAATAATGAAAATCACTTACAGTAACTTTCTACTAGGGGCCCATACACAGATACAGAGGAAAGAAAACCTCATAAAGAAGATAATTTCTAGATTTCATTCAGTATAAAGAAGCGTGGCTTCTCACAGCCAGTGGTAGCAATCACCAACAGGTGCTTCCTTTGCATTCCATAGAGAAGGAGCAACCATGCCATCCTCCTACTGTAATCAAGGAGCGTGCTGTGCACTTAATTTTTTTTTGAGACAGGGTTTCTCTGTGTAGCTTTGGAGCCTGTCCTAGAACTCATTCTGTAGACCAGGCTGGCCTCGAATTCATAGAGATCTCCCTGCCTCTGCCTCCCGAGAGCTGGGATTAAAAGAACGCACCACCATCACCCAGCTTTCTGCAGACTTAATTTATTAAGCCATCAAATTGAACTGAGTTTCAGAGCCTCCGAGACAGAGCGCTCAATCTCAGCATCCTCAGTTCAAAAGCTTGTGCTTTGAATTATATTGAACTGAGAGGCAGAATTTTATGGGTAAAGCAATCAATTATGCAGATCAGATAAGACTTGAATGTAGTACTAAGATACCTTAAATATACATGTATTATATTATATATACATAATATATGTAATTGCACACTACAATGACATATGTGTACTTTTAGACTAAAACCTGATTTAATTTCTAAAATCACTGGCAAATCCTAAAGCTCTGTTTTCGCATCTTAGGTACATTATCATCTACCCACACTAGTGGCATTGGCTTCGACTTAAGATGTTTTCTGACTAGATCCTACTAAATATTCTAGCAAGGTTTATTTATTTTGTCTTTCACCTTGTTTTAACCCCACATAAGGACTATGGACAGAACTGTTGTAATGTGAGGTGTTTTTTTCAAAGATCTGAAAACAGAACACTTTAAAGCACATGTTGCACCACTATAAGGAACATGAGGTGAGTTGCACGTAGAGTGAAGCGATGGTTGACATTAAACTCCAAACTTTGATGGAACTAAAAGTCTGGAAATATTTTTAAGTAGGTGATTTAGTTGAGCATTTCAGACACCTTCTGACCTTAATGTTAATTTCAACCCTGGCTTCTTAAACTGGAGATAGGTTTCTGAGAACACAAGAAACAAAAATTAATTCAGAATTAAGAGCATAATGACCCCAAGGTGTTCCTGGAAGCACCCATTTTGCACGACTGCAGCCTTGGTGCTGACCACACGTGTTCAGCTGGCACTGCCCATGCATTGCACCATGCAACACTAGCAAGCTTTGCCAGGTCAACCCCCCCCCATAGGACTGCTATGTGCTGTGAATTGCAGTCCTTTTTGCTGTACACATGAACTTTTCTGCTCTTAGAGAAGTTCAATAGTTTAATTACAGAAAACAGAGACTTCTAATATTTTCCTACTGTCATTCCTTAGCACGTAACAAATTATTATGTCTTTGTATAATGTTGCAGTATTTGATTTTAAAATTTTCTGTTAGAGTTGTCAAATTGAATGTCACAAAAATTTGTTAAGTTAATTCCAGTTTGGGATAAGAACAATGTTTTCAACAATTTCTGTAATGATGTAAAAACATGGTAGTACCATTTTATATTTCATATTTATGTGAAATACTGTTTACAGTAGTGACAATTTTACCGTGCTTCTTGGAATTGTCACAGATGGATCAGTTCTAAAAGACTGAAGACGCTCTGCACCCTGCAGTAGCAAACATCCAGCCAAGATTTAATCTTTATATAAAAACATTTTAGTTCATCTTTAATAAATGATAAAATCATATAAAAGAATTACTTTAAACTAAATTGTTATGTTTTCTTACTAGTAAATGTTTGTTTGCAAATTTATATTATGAATGCCTGGGGTCATGTAAAACTTTTTCAGGAAAAAAAGAGGCTCTATGTGGGAGAAATTTAAGTACCTCTGTTCTAGACAGGTTTAAAGTCTATGTACCAAGGATAAGGGTTCGTGTCTGTGCTTCAGGGAATTCAGCCACTGCTGAAAAGGAGTCAAATGTTGGATGCGAAGATTTATTCTTCCTTCAGTGGTGAAGAGTCCGTCATTCAAACAGCACACAGTTTGAGCCGGGACATTCACTTCTCCTTCACTTCCTTCTCTTAGTGATGATGATACTAAGGGCCACGGCAGCTGGGGAAGTTGTCAGGGACCACAGCTCATTAGCAGCAGAGCCAGAAATAGAAGTCACGTGGGCAGTGGAGCCATGAGTCCGGCTCCTCCTTCTCCACACGCAATAGATTATATCAGTCCTAAAATGGGCTCTGAGGCTCTTTATTCCTCAAAAGAGGGAAGGAGGGAGAGAGAGGGGGAGAGAGAGGGAGGGAGAGGTGTTGAAGTTACGGAATGAAATCTCAGGGGAAATGTCACAGAATCAAGCAGTGAAAAACAAAAATTACCCTGAGCCCCGAATTCAGAGGCCACAATTTAAGAGTGTCCCTATCTGTGCCTAGTTTCCCTGTTTCTGGCGACGCCCCTTTCTACCTCTTTCTCCTGCTCTGCTGCTGCCTTTGGTCCGCCTCTATTGTGTTTCTCTCCAGAATCAAATATGTATAATTTTTTCTTCCTTCCTTTCACCTATATTCATGTTTCTCACAGTTTCTCATTTCACATGAAATTTAGAGTCATAGTGTGTGCCACCCTGTGCACGCTGAAAGAACCGAGACCTGATCTGTGCACGCTGAAAGAACCGAGACCTGATCAGTGGTATAGAGCTTACGCAGGAGGCATCTACATGTGTGTGCAGCAGAGGGAAAGGGGTCCGCTATAGCCTCTCTTCCACGGAGCAGCCAGGGCCTCTGGGCGTAGGTATTGGAACGTGCCTCGGTATTTTCACCTCAGAAGCAAAGCATTAGAAAGGAAAGGCTAACTACATCTGTCCTCTCCTACTCCATCAGTCAGCTGACGTTTATCGGCTCCTGCTTTCTCAGTCAATATCACTGCTCAAAGAACACATTAAGGCGAACCTGAAGCCGCAGGTGATGGCGCAGCCTCTTTCCAGGCTCCTCATCTCTGTTTTCCCATCTTTTCCAGCTGGCTCATGTCTTACCCACAGAAGAGAATTTCCTGCTGCTCTTCCGATGCCAGCAACTGAAGTCCTGTGAGGAATTCATGAAGGTAAAAAAAAAATCACACGCCCTGGAAGACGGGTGCTGAACGTCAGGAACGTCGGTGGGCTCCATTGGTTTATTTATTTAAACCTCATTTTCTGTCTCCACTTTCCTGCAGACTTGGAGAAAGTATGACACTGACCACAGCGGCTTCATAGAAACCGAGGAACTCAAGGTGAGTGACTCAAAGCTCAGGCTAAGCAAGCTGCTTCCAGATGCAACCATGCACTGCGAAGGGATTCAAAGCTTTTTTAAAAACCTCCCACCAAAGACACTTACGCTGAGCAGTGCCACATTTGCGCCCACTCTTCGCATCATTACCGAAACACCAGATCGAAAGACAGACTTCAAGTGCTTCTTGAGATTCTGCAAGAAATTAGCATTCTCTGTGGTGTTCCTAAACGGTTACATAAGAGAGATGGATGATAAGGCACACATACACACAGAGACAGGCCGATAGAGGTAGATAACTATGCCCACCAAATAGGCGACCACTCTCCACTGACATCTGAAATTTTATTTTATACATTGAATGCCTAGATTTTTCTTTGCAAAAGCAAATGACAGAGACATGTGTTGTATCTTATGCATATTTATTTCATCTTTGCATATATTATAGGAAATAAGCATCGCTCTAGTGACAAAACATTGCCAAAAGTTGAGACCTACTGAAAGCAATACATAAAAAAGAGACAGGGCTGTGAAGTTTAATCCCAGACCCATCCAGCTCAAGGTCTTAGACACAGCATATGAGCTACTGTCTCTTGACAACATAAATTACACAGCTAGAAAACTGTGTAGAAAATTGAAATTATGAAAATAAACCTACCAGTTCATATCTCACAGAAGTCATGAGGAAGTCACGTTGAAAAGAAATATAAGGAAAAGGACTCTGAATCAAATATAACCTCAGGACAAATCGCCATGTAATTCTACTACATTTCATCTTTCCAGCAGGGGCAATGATACCGTGGAGTCTAAGATACTGCCCAGTGGTCTGCCTAATGCAAAGCATAACACATGTATAACACTCAATTCAGCAGTGGGAACAAGTCGTCCAACCCATTTCCTCTAGTCTAGTCAGAAAGGACCTATTTCCTCTAAGTTCAGAATACAGAGTGATTAAATGGAAGCAAGGGCTAGCATGATGGCTCCATAGGTTAAGGCAACCACTAGCAAGCCTGACAATTTGCTTCTCTGGACCCCCACATGGTGGGAGGAGAATTGTTCTCTGGTCTGCACATGCGTGCCCTAGCATCTGTGCACCCTCACGATGTCACACATGCATGCACACAAAACAATTTTTTAATTTTTAAAAAGGAAGCTTAAGTTAATATTTGTTCAGCACCTGAATGTGTGCTTTCTATGTCACAGACACAGTACTGAGTTTGAAATGCGTCTCAGCATTTATTCTTCAGGAAATCTGTAAGGCAGTTTACTGTGACTCCCAATATAGAGAGAGACAGAAGATCAGAATGCCTGGGGAACTTTTCACAATTGCACACATGCCGAGGAAGAGAACCTAGTCTTGGCCCTAGAGTATCTGCTATTATCAATCGCCTTTTCCCTTCTACAGCACTGCATCACTGTGTGCCTCAAGTTTCACTCGCTGTGAGCTGCTTCTGCAGCTGCTTTGTAGGGAAACGGATGTGTTGCTTTCCTAATCACAATTCAACATGGTTTAAGAAGGACAGAACTTTGGAGATTGGACTGGTCCATGTGTGCCACTGTGAAATGGCCGGAACAGACTCAGTGGCAAGCCTCCTAAAAATGCCAACACTTTTGATGTAAAGTTCCTCAAAACAATGTCTTTCAGAAACTGCTCTGCTTCTAGATTCCGCAAGGTGACAGGGAAGCTGTTGTGGTTTTTCTCTTTTAGACGAAAAGAATGCTTTTTAAAAACTCATCCAGTATGTAATGAAAACCTTAGCTCACTTCAGTACTGACCTCAAAATATTCCCCGAGTCTCTCTCTTTGTTCTAAATTCTATTCTGAGAAAGGAAATTCTAAATAGAAGTCCTCCTCCCTGGAGAATTTTGAAGATAAGTTGGCATTCTTTTTTAATGGATCTTTCAAGAAAGCTAATTTTAAGGAAAGAAAGCTAATTTTAAGATCCATAATAGAGTAAAACATCGCTTGCTCTCAGGCACGACTTTGAATCCTAGTGTCCCAAGGTTTCTCCAAAGCTATTTTTGTGATCACCATTTCAGTGTCTGATGAGGCTTTTTAACCCAATTAATCTCTGACAAAAAGAAAAACTCAGAAGGCTCAAAAATAAAACTCACCCCCACCAGATAACTTTGAATTTTCTATGCTTCCCTTTGGATCTAAAGCAGAGTTGTCAAAGTGGAAATAACTGTATCAAGCCAAGAAAGGGGCCCTTCCTTAAAAACTGTGAAGCTGAGTCCCCCTGACAGAGCGAGTTCTCTTTCAAGAAGGAGAGGAGTGCTGTCAAAGGCTCCAAAGGAACACAGCCCTCCAGGACTCTCTGGGTACCGGATCTGCTCAGCTTCCATAGCTGCATTAATTCATTTCCTGAGGAAATCAAAGAGTTACAAATGAACAACAGTGGAGAAGATGAAAGGCGATTATAGCCCTCGGTATTCACACCGGCATTTACATGGCAAGGCTTTGTAAAGCTTTTATCTCCATGAAACAAAAATCAAACTCACTCCCCAGTTGCAACTGCTGAGTTAATAATCATCGTTTTCACCCTTCCCACATTTAATTTCTGCCTTACTATGATTCATATGTCCCTCAAGGATTCTATATTACCAACTGGTGTAGTTCGTGCCGTCAGCGGAAGCATTTGAACAAAGATCCTATAGATCCTGGGATGCAGAAAGCTATCCACCAGCCCATCTGGAGAAAGGCATAACACTAGCAGCAAACTAATAGGGCACCACGGCCTGGGATGCAGCAGGAAATGCATTTTAAGTTTTAGCTGTATTTCCATCCAGCTTGCTGAACAATTGTTCACACAGGCTAGAGAGGCACAGACGGGGCCTTACACTTGTAACAAGAAGAGCACATGAATACAAGTGAGAGGGGCATCCATTGGACTGATTAAGTTTTAATTCAGATCCTTTCACATTACACAATCCACATCCTCTTTTAACGTAATCACAAGAGCACAACACATCTCTGACTGGGACAAATTGGGTTTTAGTAAGAGGCAGGTATTGTGCCTGCAAAGGTAGTTTCACTATTGGGTTGCCACAAGGTCCACCAGACTAACCAAATCCTCTCCTCACCTGGCTCTACCATAGAGGTTTTCTTTGCGTTCATCCAGGTATGCTCTGTTGCAGACTACATATTATCAATGGCATGAAAATTTCTGAGTGCTCTTTTTCTCAACAGAACTTTCTAAAGGACCTACTAGAGAAAGCAAACAAGACCGTGGATGATACAAAGCTAGCTGAGTACACAGACCTCATGGTAAGACTGAACTGGAAAAGATTTGGCCAAAGAGCTCACTGAACACATTGTGTTCTTGTTAAGTCTCGCTACCCAGGATGGAATAAATAAATCACAGCTTGCACATCACATAACCACAGATGAGTGTTTCTGATAAAGCTGCATCACATTTTATACCTCAAAAAGAGACTTTTCTTTAAAAGCCAGAGTAATCGTATCACTAAGTTATATAGTTTATACACATTATACTTATACATAGAACACAAATGGCATCACCTTTTGCTCATAGGAATTCTGAACTTGTTTTTTACCATTGTTTAAAAAAACCTTAGACTTTTCTAGAGTCTAAAGAAAACTGCTAACTACTTTATTCATTCAATTGCTTAACGTGAGTTTCTTCTCCTTTGATTTTTATTATTTAGGGTATAGCATCAGTGCTATGAATGAGATTCAAAGCACCTTCAGCCTGATGTTTTGATAACTGTATAAACAAGATTTGTTATAAAATATGAACAATGTAGCCACAAAACTTCTTTACACAAAAGTGCCTAATGCAAATAAATTAGTGAGGTTCTAGACAAAACAAATGTTCATAGAGTTACTTTGTCTCAAGTAGGTCATTTGTGAATCTTAACACATAGGATTGACATTATAGGATAGCAAGCAATATATATGCTTGTATTTTCTCTCCATAGCATACACTTATTTTGAGTTCTTACCCCTTGGGTTAAGTAAACACCTCATTAAACATTACTTCTATGCTGTGTTGGATTCTGAGATACTCTGAGGGACTCTGAGGGTCCCTGTTCTATTCAGAAGCACTGAGGTTCACGCTCTATCCCAGCCTCCTCGGTACAGCTCCAGCTGCAGCAGCAAGCCGGCCGGCGGGATGCTCTTGCGGTGTCCTGAAGGCAGGGCCTAAACTCCCTCTGGCCCTTTCTTTGGGAAGTGGACAATAACCCACATTTATCATTTTTCTAGTTTGTCTCAATCTTAAGGGATTCTATTTAAAGTAAAGCTGCCTTTCCAGGTAGAAGTTTGAAGCTGCCTTTCAAAATACAGCTCAGATGGGAGCTTCCCCCTGTTGGACTGGCCCAGTAGATCTGATTAATGTCATAAACCAGTTCCAATCCAGGAAACAAATTAATCAAGAACTAATTAAAATTTGAATATATAGGTGAAGAAACATTTCCCTATGGACACAATACTCTGTGATCTAGTTGTCCGGTATCTTGGTAGACAGTATAACAATATTAGGTCAATTATGGTCAATGGATTGCAAAATGCTATGTCAGTAAGGAGCCCTGAACACTGATGTACTTCCAGCAGAGATTCTTAGACATTCTCAAACCATAGAGTGTCCTTTCTTTTTCCCTTGGAAACACCTTTCTAAACTTTTATGCACTGACTTTACCATAGCCCTTTCCATATATACATGGCGTTTGGCATATTTAGTGTTAGCATTACCTTCATTCTGACACTATTTACTGCTTTCTAAAAGTGTGAATGCTTCCTAAGTGAGTGTTCATGTGTGAGCACACCTCAGGATGTGATATGCAAGTGCACTACCAAGTTAGGAAGTATGGTTAAGTTTCCCAATGGAAAATTAAACAACTTGAAATGATTCGAAAGAACTTAAACTTGTTATCCACTTACTGCTTTTGTTGAGCTTTTTTGCTTTAAAAATGAAACAGGCTGAGAATGTAATTTAGTGTTCAAGCGCTCACGCCGCATGCACTCAAGATGTTTGATCTTTGAATGCTTGTCCCTTTCTTCAGTAAACTCATAACTCAATGGCCCAAACGTTGGCAATGTCTTTCAGCTAAAACTATTTGATTCAAACAATGACGGCAAGCTGGAGTTGACAGAGATGGCCAGGTAAGTTCCGGGGCTGCATAGGTGTTAGAATAAACCAGTCCTCCTCTAAATTTCCAACCAACTAATATAATTTTTTCTCCCAAAAGGTTACTACCAGTGCAGGAGAATTTCCTTCTTAAGTTCCAGGTAGTTAACTTTTCTCTACAATAAATAGTATTTTTCTTAAAAAAAAGTCAAAAGGTGGGAGATTTGTCAAGAAAAACAAGGTGAAATACAGATCACATTTTAACTGAACCTCTCTCCTGTCTCCTAGGGAATCAAAATGTGTGGGAAAGAGTTCAATAAGGCTTTCGAGTTATATGATCAGGTAAAAGTAATTTCTTTCCTTTTTTTCTTTTAAAAAAATTTACAAAAGCAATTTGACATGAAATCTATCCTCTTAAGATTACATATTTTAATATTACATTTCCTTTAGGGAAGGCCTTAGTGCCTTAGGTGATACATGGTTTACAACTCTTTCCCCCCAGGCTGCAGGTCACGTTTCACTCTAAATGGTTCTTGCAGATTTTATGCTGGGTTCCACTATCTCCCTGTTGTCTGTGCCCTGGGCTCATAACGCACAAGCTCTGTGCTAAGACTAATGTCATAGAGCTTCACCTATTTTATATTTAGGAATAGTTTTTGCTTATGTTGTCTGGTTTGGGTTTTGGTTTTGACACAGGATCCCATGCTGGCTGGCCTGGAACTCACTATATGAACCAGACTGGCCTTGCACTCATAGAGATCTATTGCTTAGACCTGCCAAGAGCTAAGATGACAGATGTGTGCTGCCACACCTGCCCATAGGAGTTTTGTATCTTCTAGACTGAAATATTTGCATTGATTTAAGTTTTGTCCATATGAAAGACAGGAATCCAGCTCCCCCCCTTTTGCAGATGGATAAACAGTTTCCCCATACTTTTTGGTGAAGAGAATATCCTCGTCCTTATAATCAGCTTCCTAGTGAAAGGTCAGCTGATTCTCTGCATGTGGACCATTTCTGGAGCTCTCTGTCCTATTCCATTAGTCTACAAGCCAGTGTCTAAGTAATTACCATACTGTTTTAGCTACTGTAACTGTGGACCAGTTCCGGAGCTCTCCTATTCCATTAGTTTATAAACCAGTGTCTAAGTAATTACCACACTGCTTTAGCTACTGTAACTAAGAACTATGTTTTGAAATCAGAAACTGCTACCTTTTTCGTATTTGTGTGTGTGTGTGTGTGTGTGTGTGTGTGTGTGTGTGTGTGTGTTTGCTTGTTTGTTTGGGGACGGAAAAGCATGCCACAGCCTGTCTTAGCCCCTGAGCCATCTTACCAGCCCAACACCTCCATTTCATCCTTTTTTTTTTCCTCTAAACTATTTCAGATTTAGGTCTTTTGTTGTTGTTTATGAATTTCAGTTGTATCTTTCATATTTCCTCTTAAAATACCCCTGGCATTTGGGAAGGAATCACATTGATCATTAGAATTAAATAATGAATACTTTAACAGTAAGTATAAGTCTTCCAACCCGCAAACACAGGTGCTTCCCCATCAGTTTATGCCTCTGATCTCTCTCATCAGCATTTTACAGCTGTCAGTGCACATGAGTTTCTACTTCCGTTGCTAAGGTTACTCTTAGGCAGTTTATTCTACTTTTAGTGTATTGCAAAAGGGATTTTATTTTCCTTTCATATAGTTTATTGTTAATGTATAGAAACAGAACTGATTTTTAAATGTAGATTTTATGCCTATACTTAATTTACACAATAATGCCACCATGTTTTTATCTTGAGAGTTTTCTATATTTAAAAATCATATTACTACTTCTTCCTTCTCAATTTTTTTCTGGTCTATAATTTCACCCATGAGGAGAACCTGGAAAGTACTCACCAAAAAAAAATAAAATAAAAGCCCCAAACTAAAGGTTCATAATTAAAAAGAAATCATGGCCAACTGAAATTACACAACCAAGTCATTCATTCCACAGAAAACCTGCTCTATCATATTTCACATCACATGACCTTATTCAGATGCTAGCCTAAGACCTCTCCACTGTGAGACTCTGAAATCAGGGCGAAATCTTCTGAGCCACCGACTTGCTTGTAAACAGGAGCCAATAATGGCATTCCCTGGAAGAGTTGAATGGGCAAGAAGTAAGGGGAAACATTCCACAGAAGTTTCCCACATTTAAGAAGGGGAGGACTTCATGCATGAAAAAAGGTTGCTTATGAGTTTGCTCATTCATTCTTTTGGCTTCTAATTTCTCTATACCTGGACCTAGACTCTATATAACTGCTGCCTGCTGGTATGACAGGAAGCCAGCCACATCTCCCGTAGGCCACAATGTTCTCCTCTGCCACAGGAATGTGCTTAGTTTCATTTACTTATTCCAACTGAAAAGACTTCTAACATAAAGTAAAATATTAAATACAAAAGAGCTTTGAAAATTTCAATCTATTTGACGAGTATAAGTGCTCACCTGTTTTGCAACTGTGGTAGAGCTGTGTTAAGGGCCAGACGCACCTGGTTAGGACACTCCCTGAGACGGATTTCCTGAGGACCGCAGTTACTTCTAATGTATACCGTTTTATTTCTCCTCCCTCAGGATGGCAATGGTTACATAGATGAAAATGAGCTGGATGCTTTACTGAAGGATCTGTGTGAGAAGAACAAACAGGTAACTCGGTTGTCGTGCAATTTATTTCCTAAGCAGACTTTAGGGAACCACCCAGAAACAACCACACATCTGTTGTGGGAATCTACTCAAAGACTTTGCAGAGGAGCGGGGAGCAAACTTTAATTCTTAACTCAAACTGAGTCCAGCCCAAATCAGTAAGTTGTGACTAACAGATTTGGGCTAAAAACAACCTGGTGGTTATTCGCATTTATAAAAAAAAATTTACCCCAGTCTTTTCTTAATGTTGATGTAACAAGCAGTTTCTCACATTTTATCACTGGCCAGTGGTTAACTAACTTCCATCTCTCATTGGATTGCAATACTATCTGTGCTCTATACAGGAACTGGATGTTAGTAACATCACTACATACAAGAAGAACATAATGGCCTTGTCGGATGGAGGGAAGCTTTACCGAACAGATCTTGCTCTTATTCTCTCTGCTGGGGACAACTAGAGTCGGTGGCCACCACCACTTGCTAGTGATACATTGTATCTAAAAACGTAACTGTGCGCTATAAAGGAGTAGGCTGTATTTTTCTTTTATATCTGTAAATCCTACTGCATAGAGAGAATTATCCAGGATGCGTGGCACATTCTTTTCTGCTTGTTTCTATACTGTTTGTAATGTACAGTTTTTGTAACCAGATAATTGAAAAGAAGGAAGTCCATGCTTAGGCCAGTTGGTTCAATCAGTTAAGAAATGAATCTAACGTGGTTTCGTTTTCGTAAATGCAGCTGAACATTTGGATTTCCCTAAAAATTCTATCAGCATTCATGTCAAAAAAATTCTAGCGTTGGGTGTGCAAATGCACAACTGTCACTGAGTAGAACAATAACTCATGACAAGCAAAGCATTTTTATTTTAGAAGATCGTGGGACTGTCCCAGCAAGTTTCTATGCTGTGTCCATCTAGTGGAGGGGAGGTGCTTCTGCATCTCAAGCACCAAACATCAATCAATAGTTAGGTAATTATGGCTTTATTACCAAACATTCTCCCTAAAGATTTAGTTTACTGATCAGTGACATGTCTACTGCTTGAATAGAAACCACACTATTGATTCCAGTTGGCATGGCGACAAGGGAAGGGAGCCAGATGACACAGAAATCCGTCTGATTCTATGTCTATATTTCCAAGAAGTCTACTGCCAGAGAATATGACTTTAGCCCATTTTCTAAATTATTTTCATGTGTTTCCAGATGACAATTATTCTAGTAAACTGCTGTTTTATGTCATATTCGCTGTGTACTCTCTGATTAAATTCAATGTACTGAGTATCCTGGTGTCTAGCTTGCATACTTCCTGGATTTTCTATGTAGAGATGTTCACCTCCACCAAGGCTATCTATTGGCTCCGAAAATTTTTTTTTAGCTATAACTACTCTATTTTTACTATGTAATTGATTTTAATGTAAGATTCATAGCAACCTGATTATTGAATGTTATTTCATCAAAATTTTTGTGTATCCTGTGGATTCTATATTTCATATTGAGATCAGCATTCAAAATAGTTCAATTTCTATCTCCAGAGTTTCAGATAAGTTCAAGATAGAATCAGAAGAGAAATGCTAGTGTAATCATTTATCTTATCTAAAAGATGATAATCTAAAACCTTCATGGGCCCACATGTAGCTCAATTTCATGTATGTTTAGCTAGTATAGCCTATACTGGTTATAGGGTGCAAATAATCACTAATTACCTTAGATTCTTTATTGCAAAGCAAAAACCAGTGACAGAGTCTATGAAGTTCATAGTTGCCACTAAAGAGTTAATGGAGGCCTGGGTCAGCTTGAATATTCCTATTTAGCACTTTTTTCTAGTTCCTAAAAATAACAACAACAAAAAAGTGGTCCTTTTCCCTCAAGAATGAATAAAAAAGGGATCTGCCTCTAAAAACAAAACGAAACAAACAAACAAACAGAAAGAACCCCATATCCCATGTAGGGAGGGAACAAGAGACTGGCTTTGCTGCGGGATGCGTTTGGAAGCAGCGGCATTACACTGAATTGAACTACTAAGAATAAGGAAAAGTGCATCACTCTCTCCTGTTTGTTTCTTCCCCGAAGTGTTAGTTGGTGTGTAATCTATTATCAGCTAGGGTAGAAATGTAGATATCTTCAATCATTATAGCCTAAGGGCTCTAATAAAAACTTTGTTCAGTGAATGACTGAATACAAGGCTTAGACGTATGGGGAGGTTTTGAGATTAACCAACAGAGAAGTCCCAGAAGATCCAAACATTGAGAGAGGTCTTGTTCCTCAAGTGATTTAGCCACATATTTTTTTTTCATGAAATGATCTTGAAAGCAACAGGAACATGCAAAGATCTTTTAAATTTCATTTATAAAAAATGGCTATTCAACAAAATAGATATTAAAATGGAACCAAGTTTGGCAGTCTTACGATAATGGTCAAACAAAACCTACAATAGGAAAATATAATTGTAGTAGTTCTTCTGATGTTGTTTTTATGTTTTATTGGAGGTTGTGTTTCTTCATTCATCTGTTCATTTTTCTGAGGCAGGGTCTCATCATGTAGTGCATACTGGTCTTGAACTCTTAATCCTCTTGACTTAGCCACCCAGGTAACAGAATTACAGATGTGTGCCTTCATAGCCAACACTGATAGCAACATTTCTCAAAAGACCCCTCAGAGTGCTGACAGCAACTGCAGCCACAGATCTAGTAGCAAGACCATCATGGTGGACTCAAGTTCCTGATAATTGTCAAAATGCTTACAGTGCAGTAAGTTAGCTCACACATATGCAACAGATCCTTTCCTGGGCAAAGAACAGGAAGAAGAATAAAAAGGATATAAATCTAGAAGTGTGAATGTAAGACCGCTTGCACAAATCTGCCTCAAACCTTGAATGAAATGCATTTCAGCTTAATTCCACTCTAAATATAAATGGTATGCAGATAACACTGAGGTATCATTAATACTCTGGGCACAATGGTATGCAGATAACACTGAGGTATCTTTAATACTTTTGGCACAATGGTATTCAGATAATACTGAGGTATCTTTAATACTCTGGGCCCAGAAATAGTTTTTAGCCGTTTGGAAGAAACACTGAAAAGCAATACCCTATAAATAAGTTAAGAGAACACCCACACATGCATACTACTAAGAGTGTGAAAATTATAATGCAAGTGGCAAAGGAAATACAGATTATTCCTAAATATTAACTTTAAAATATAACACAGTTGAGAATCAGGTAAGCTGAGCAGGTATTTCACAAGAGGACATTTCATTGTCCAATAAACATAAAAAATAAGCAACTTTATTGTTAATCATGAGAAACACAAACTTTAAAATTGGGATCCTACTAGCTGCTCCTAAGAGGGTTGAAGAGGTTTTCATGTAGTGGAAATCCCCCCACTATGTAATGGAAACTTAAAGTATAAACCCTTTGGAAAACCATTTATCATACCTACTAAATTTGAACATTCTCTATGAAATTTCCATAGCCTAGTAATTATACTTACACAGTATCAACCTACTGGAGACAGGTTGATACTGTCTCCAACACCCAACAGCATGGCATTGAGGACGGACTCAAACTAGAAACAACTGCGACATCATTCCACAGCAGAACTGACAAACTGTGGTCCATACACACTCCATCCATTTAGAGGAATGTTATAAACCAGCTCGAGTGCCTGAGCAGCTTCTACACAGGAATAAGGCCAGAAATAGGGCAGCACAAACTCACTGTTCCAAGAGAAGTCATGTAATTATTGTACTAAATGTCAAGATAGTGGTTAGTCCCAAAGAGGAGGGAGCAATTCCTGATGAGGGACAGAAGTGGGGTTTCTGGATTCTTGGCAATACTCTATCTCAGAACATTATATGCGTGTGTTGATTCTGTGATGACTCCTTGTTCATATCTTCTTAAATTAAAAAGTTTATACAAATGGGCCTTTTCCAATTTAAGCATTTTTTAAGTACAGCTTAGATCCTGTTTATTATGTTTAAGTTATGAACTCATGAGAAATCTAACCGGATCACAGGTGTGAGCCTGATAGGAGCCGCATCATGTGTCCGGGCCTTTGGCAGTAGCCTCCTCTGTAGAGCGCCTGAGGCTAGCTTCTGAGATTTGGGCTGCACGGCTCTGTTACCCAGTCACTTACACTCTAACTGTCCCAGGTTCCACCAGAATAGTAAGGAAACAATGACTATCATTCTATCATGAGAGGCTTACTGAGATTTTCACACGGCAATTATGAGTGACACCCCTATCAATAACCATACTTTAATTGACAGTATTACCATTTCCATCAGTATGATAAAAGAATTCTTACCAAAAGGACCAAGAAGACTGACTGTAAGAATTCTTAAGGTAAAATATGGATGTAGTTACCACCCAAGAGTAGCCTGTCTGATTACCCATGAATAGTTTTCTCTTTCTTTTTTTTAATGTATTTTTTATTAAAAATTTTTAAATACAATCTTATCTTATTTTACATGGTTATTCCCGGTACTGCTTCCTCCCTCCTCCCATTCCACCCTTCCCTTCACCCCATCCTCTCCCTAATCCACTCCTCAGGAAGGGTTAGGTTTCCCCTAGGCAGTCAATGAACTCTAACACTCCCCTCACCCCTATATCTAGAATGAGCAAGGTATCCCTCCAAAGAGGATGTGCTCATAGACGCCAGTTCAAGCAGTAGGGATAAATCCTGGTCCCACCGCCAATGGCCCACAGAAAACCCACATTCAGTGGGCCTGGTTTGATCCTATGCATGTTCCAGTGCTGTCAGTCCAGAGTGAGTAGGCTCTGACCAGCTGTGCCTGAATGAGCCCAATCTTGTCTGATCTTGGAGGTTTTCTCTCTTTCATACACAGAAAGACCTTAGTGTAGGAAATCTCCATGCTCTCTCGTTGGATCACCTCTGCCAGACTCGGAACCTTCATCTTTTTGTCCATCTCTTGTAATCACATGTCATAATTAGAAAACGCAATGATTTTAAAAAGTATACAAACTCAGATACATCAAAAAATTTTAAATACCTCAATATCAACAAGTAAAACAAAAAATTCTCAACTATAGAATCTTAATCAAACTCACATGCTAGCCAAGCGCTCTAACACTAACCAAATCGCTAAACACATTCTTAAGTAAACTCTGATTTGTTCTTTATCAAATAGGTAGTTTTCACTGAGAGCAGGCATTTCACTGCTCAGAGTTTATAAATCCATATATATTTTCAGAACAAATATATGGGACTGGTTTACCAGTGCTAAAGCTTCTTAACCTTTGATCAATGCAGAGAGGCTGAGGAGACGGCTCAGATGGTAAAGTAATTGCCACCAAATCAAAAGGACCCAAGTTCTATCCTCAGCACCTTCATAAGAAGCAAAATATATGGTGTGCCCTTGAACTCTGGCAAAGGGAGTCAGAGTCAGGCACACGCCCTGCAGCTTCCTAGCCAGTCAGCCTAGATTAAAAGGCAAACACCAGGTCCAAGTGAGAGACTCTGTTCCAAAACCAAGGTGGATCACTCTTGAGGAGTGATGTTTGAAGTACATATATGTACACAGAGTACACCCACACCTGTGCACACAACCACACACACACAACTTCTAAGAGTCCGTCATGAGGAACACTTCAAAGTCTAAAGATAATGTATCTACTTAAAAGGTCGAGTTTCATTTACGACACTAGAAAAGAAAGGTAATGATCATGGTTATGTATGGAATGGAGCAGAGGTGAACTCATAAAATGGAGAGTAAAATGTTGGTTTCCAGATGGACAGGGTGCAGGGAGATGTAGAGTTGACCATGGGATTTCAGATGGACAGGGAAAATATTTTAAGACCTACTACACAGCAAAATAACTACAGCCAATCATAATGGATATCACATCTCAAAATAAGATAGTAAATTTCAAAAGTCTTACCATAACATTATATGACTCAACCAGACAATAGATGTTTGTTTACTGAGTTTAAACAATTCCACATTGTGCAAATATATCAAGATATCAAATTGTCCCCCTTAAACATATCCAATTACAGTTTGAATCAATAAAAATATTGATTTAAAATCCACCTGATAAGGAAGGACCATCAAGTATCCTGAGAGGGGGGTAATATTTTAATTACAAAAGAAACTAGTTCTAAGAATGAAAAATTGATACATATTATATCAGAATACATATCATATTTATATTTTTAAAAAGAAGAATCTGATTTATTGTGCTGTCACTGGCTAGGTTTAACACCTTACCACCCAAAACAGGCTAAACAACTGAGTGCGGTGGTGCACACCTTTAATACCAGCCCTCTAGGCCAACCTGACAGTGAGTTCCAGGACAGCCAGAGCTATATAGTAAGACCCTGTCTCATAAAAAACAAAAAAATAGAAAAGACTTGAGAACAAGTTGTTGGGATGGGAGAAAAGATTGATTGGAGACTGGGAATACAACTGGGTAGAGAGTTTGTCTAACAGACAAGAAGCCCTGGATTCAATCCCAGCATGGTAAACATGGAGTATCCCTGCACTAAGGAGGTGGGGGGAGGTAGGATCAGAAGTATGAAGTCTTCTTTGGCTGCATAGCAAGTTTGAAGCCAGCCTGGGCTCTGCCTACGAAAGAAAACTGGCAAAGGAAATGGAAGTCTTCGGTCAACAAAGGTCTTTTTCATTCAGCTGCAGCTTCAAGCTCTTTGTACCCCACATAAAGGAAGGAAGGCAGGCTTAGGTTAAGGAAGAACTGATGGCTAAATACTTCTAGGCACTGCTACGATGGTCTGGAAGAAGACCGGTGGAATCTACTGGCTGGTGATCTGTGGATCATGATGTCCCTCTCAGTCCTGAACATATCTTATCATTTTGGTGACTTCAGTCTTGGGGAAAGGAAAGAATCAGGTCACTACGGAAGAAGTCAATCTCTTATTAATGTCTCAGACAAAATTTCATAAATGATTAACAGGACTACCTACAGAATTTAGTGGAAATATTACCCAAAAGTTAAGTTAGAAACAGGTTGATCAGCGGGGTGACCTCCAAAGTGAGTGATTGTTGTGTGGGCAAATGTATATGTGTGATTGTGTTTGTGAAAGGCAGAAGTTGATGTTGGGTGCCTTTCTCAGTTGTTCATAACCTTATTTTCTGAGATAGGGTCTCTCATTGAACCTGGAGTTCACCAACTGACTAGTCTGGCTGGGGAGAACCCCCAGGCACCCTCCGGTCTCCACTGCGCCAGGGTTGTGATTACAGGTGCACACCGTTATGTCTAGCTTTGAGGGATGCACGCTGGAGGGCCATACTCAGGCCTTCACAGTCCTATGACAGATACTTTACTAACTGGACCAACTCACTCTTCCCCTATTTCAGTGACTTTTAAAGTCAACAAGAAGCCAAGTTAGAGTTTAAGTTTTTCCTTGGTTATAATATAATATGAACTATTAAAAGAAAGGGAGGTAATTAAGAAAACATTGGAAGCTATATTTTGTAAATCATTAAAAGGTAAATACAATATCCATTTAACAAAAAAGAGGGTTGAGACTGTATTGATAGACTTAATGGAATTGAAGAGGGAGATCTATCTGTGTATATTTGGTTAATGGTGGGAAGACGAAGGGGGATATGGTGGAGAGTCAAGCTAAATCATTATCCACAGAAGAAAGCCAACATATTTGGAAAAACTGGGAGACCTCACCCATGCCCCCCAAAAATAACACAGTATGGGGCTTTAAAAAGCAAAAATATATTCTTGGGGGAAAAAAGAAACTATTAAAGATAATTGTTAGGGGAAGTTAGCTGCAGAATAGGGGCTGAAGTAGACTTTTTGGGTAAATTACATATGCTTTTATAAAAGCAACTAATTAAAAAGGAAAGGGCCAGCTCAAATATTCTCAGATATTAGGAGATTACCAAGTTTTCTTTCTCTACTCTTTGTTATTCTTAGTCTTTCTATGACAATCATGTCTTTAAAAGAAGCCCTTTCTTGTACCAAAGATGCTGACATAGGGGTAAAGGATCTCTGTAGGCACCTGATCAACATCTCCATCTCCAGTGGGTTGTGTAAGTGCCGTGTTCAGCAATGAGAAACAACCTATTGTCTTCACAGCAGCGTAGGTTGTTTGGGGATGCCCATGGGGACACTTTGGCCAACGACTCAATTCAGTGTAACCCAATCTCAGTATCAGAAGCTTCATTTGGTGACAGATATCCTCGTGGGACTCTGTCTCCCCCATCATTTGCTGATTTCATTTAGATCACTAATGCGGGATTCCCCTCTGTATGCTGTGAGACCACGAAACATGCAGCCCTAAATAGGATGTCTCCATCGAATCCCTCCCCTCAGATCGCAGGGAACCTCAAAGAAGAGGAGGTGGAAAGAGTGTGAGAGCCAGAGGGGATGGAGGAGGCCACGAGAACAAAGCTCCTCAATCAACGTGAGCAACGCTCAAATGAACTCACAGAGCCTGGAGCAGCATAAACAGGGCTTACACGGGTCTGCACCAGGTCTTCTACATAAATATGACGGCTTCTGGTTTAGGGTTTTTATGTGATTCCCAAGTGAGCCAAAAGAATGGGTCTCTAATTCTTGTGTCTTAGGCTCTTTACCTTCTGTTGGTTGTCTTGTCCAACTTCCGTGTGATAGTTTTTGTTTTATCTAATTATATTTTGTTAAATTTTTTAAATGAGTGAAAACCTAGCCACTAGGGTAAAGGTTAACAACTGAAGTGTCACTGATACCTGCTGGGAGTGGTACAATCAGTTTCTCCAACAGAGCGACACTGGGTGTATCAACCAACTGAGGACAAGCCTCATGTTCCGTAGCTGCCAAACATATAACGAACTCCAGTTTTTCAGCCTTTTTATTTGGTGTGTTTTCGTTTGTGTTTTTCTTGTGGTGGGTGTGTTCTTGGTTTGTGGGGGGTGGGGCGGTGATGCAGAATGCGTCAAATCGAGCCAACGCAAGTCAAATAATCCCAAGCTAACGCCGTATAGAGCATTCTAAGGTTTTTTTTATTAAAAGGGAATTCACGGATCACAGCGAGAAAATAGGAATTGGGTCCAACATCCAGGTGTGGCTCCAGAGGAGAGAGAGGGAGCTGGGTGGACCTACTTGGGACCCTAAGTCACGCCCCAACCTGGTCCAGTCTCTTAAAAGCCATTGGCTGAAGCAGGTTCCCCATCAGGAGGGTGTTGTTGTATTGGGTTTTGTTTTTTGTTCTTTTTATTGAGAAAGAACTTAAAGTTCTTTAAGGGGTGGGAGGAAAGGGGAGAGGATCTAGGAAGGACCTGGAGGGAAAGAAGATGATCAAAATATATCTAAATTAAAAATAGTCTTAAATAAGAAGAATTAAGATATAATTTTAAAGTAAAATAAAAAAGAAAGGGAAAGAAAAAATAAAAAAGTTGGGGAGGTCAATTTCTCACTCATGAGCTTTGTATTTTGAAAACAATTTTATTTCATTTTGCTTCATAATAACCCCATGAAGACGATATCATAATCTAGTATTTTGTTGAAGAAAGCAGGGGCTAAAGAAATGGCTCAACGATCGCAGAGAGCACGTACTGCTCTTAGAGAGGAACCCAGTTCACCCTCATGGGAAGCGGGTAGCTGTCAACCACCTATAATGTAATAGCTCTGGGAGATTGGATGCCTCCTCTAGCTTCTGCATATACCCACACATTACAGATACACATACATAAATAAAATACATCTTTTTTTAAAAAAAGGAAATGATGAAACCTGAAGAAGGTTATATTAACTTTTTTGATTCTTTGCGGATTTCATATCACACATCCCGATCCCACCCATCTCGCCCCCAATATCCGACCTACACCATTGCAACTTCCCCCAAAAACAAAACAAAATTTAAAAGAAAAATCAAAACTAAACAAAGCAAAACGAAAAGGGAAAAAAAATCTTGTGGAAGCTACATGTGATGGCCCAGTGGGTCACATACTTCACCCTTCCAGGCCCCAACGATAATGGGCTCTCACTGGGGCTCCTTTTGGAAATCCTATTGTCCTGTGGCTTGGAGATCCTGCAATTTTGAATCTGTCTGTTCGTCCCGTCATATATTCCAACAGTTCATAGACGAGAGGGATGTTGGAGTCGCCTAACTCGTAGGCCTGGTTCTGGGCCGGGGTGGTAGCTGGGATGGTCAGTCCGCCAGTTTTTCCCCATTGTAAACACCCATTCTGCAACTGCTTGGCCAACCCATCCAAGGCAGCCTGCAGCAAGGAACTGGACCAGTTCTCCTGCTCTCAAGCCCTCAGGTCCAGCTCACCCACACTCACACTGCCAGGAACAGCTCCGTTGTCTTGACCAGGGGAGGTGAAGGACCCTCTCTCCTGTCTCTCCTGATTGCTGCAGCGCGGGGGGGGGGGGGGGCATGCGGAGTGGGGGGATGGTGGTGAATTCTCCTGCTCTCATGCCCTCAGGGTGACTCACCTGTGCCCCTCCCACACACACAAAGTCAGCTCTAGTGTGCTGCCCTGGAGGGGTGCAGGGTCCGCGCTCATGTGTGCTGCAGTTGGTAAGGAGGGCTAGTTTTCCAACTCTTGTGACGGGGGTTCCAGCTCTTTCACCTGCTGCAGGGGGAGGGCAGAGAGGGAGGGCATCTTTCCCTGCCACATGGCGGATGAGGGAGTGGTAGAGGCAGCTGCTTTCACATCCTCAGAAACGGCTTGCCTGCATCCCTGACAACAGGGTCTATTCTAGTGTGCTGCCCAGGTGAGGTGTGAGCCCATGGTGTGGGGCGGGGCCATCATTACCGTGTGTGGGGTCTAGCTCTCCTGCTACAGTTTCCAGCAAAGGGCAGGGTCAGATATCCCAGGGCCAATGATGGGCGGGGCCAGCTCAGCGCAGCCCTCAGATTTCAACCTACTTCGTTTGTTCCTGTGAAGGCTTGTGGTAACACGGGCCATGGATATCAGCACAGACCCCAATTGCAGCAGGACCACAGACCCAGACATGACTTCATCATGGTCCCAGTGGTAGCACAAGTCACCCAGATGAGTATGACCCCGGAAATGGCATGGCCCGCACACACCAATATGCTCTTAGGTAATTGACCAGACCCCAGGCGTCCACACGGCCCTTGGTGAACATCAACTCAGACCCTGGCTGCTGTAGGGCCATGGACTCAGATATGGGTCTGGGCAGCAACGACCCCAGGAAACAGCGCAGGCCAGTCAGATAGGCATGACCCTGGCTGCCGCACGGTCCTCAGACATCCACGTGGCCACAGATTGCGTCCTAGACCCTGGGCATCCGTGTAGCCTTTGGTGGCAACATGGATCACCAGACATCAACACAGACCATGGGTGTGGTACGATCACAGATACAGACATGGTCTTTGGTGGCAGCCCAGGCTCAAATGTCACGATGGCCCCAGGAGGCAGCATAGGTCATTCAGATGGGCATGTTCCCACCCCACCCCCGTCCCCAGAGTGGCGTGACCCTCGGATACCAACAGGGCCCCAGGTGGGGCCCAGGCTACAGGCCTCTGCAAGGACCTCAGTGGCGACAGGAGCTACAGGCGCCAACTCAGGCCTCCCGGCATGTTTCAGGGCTTCTGATCAAGGCTTGGTCCCAGGCAATAGCCCAGGTATAGAGATCACTTTGGCCTCAGGTGGCTAGAAGGCCATTCACATCAGCTTGTTCCTCATCACCCTCACCTCTTCGCATCTGCCTCTCCCCAGCCCATGAACGGTTCTGCCTCTCTTCCACCTCTCCACCCTGTACTTGCTCAACACCGTGGTGCCCAGCCAGCCAGGGCAAGCGGGCTCCTGATTGAAGCCCCCCGGCCCCAGCCACGAGGCAAGGCACAAAGTTGTTACTGTTGTACCCTCGCCGGCCTAGGCTAGCAAAACTTTTTTAATGCTTTAAGAAGCACTGACAATTGTAAAGCAGAAGAGGGCGTGAGAAGAAAGCAGAGCCTCATGTTAGAGGAGGGAGCGCTAGTTGTAGGCACCACGGGTGTGTGTAGGAAAATACTAGCGTCTTCTGCAAGCCCAGTGGATGACATTGTAGCAGCAACTGTCCAGGGTCTTACTCCAAACCAAACGAGGGTCCTGTGGACGTACTTACTAAACCATAACCATCATTTCCAGACATAATTAACTGTCAATGCACACAGTTCCCATACAGGCCTCACACATAACAAACAGAAATTCTGGATTCTTCCACAGATCTATTCATGAAGTAAGATAAAAGCAGCTTCCTTCTTTAGCAAGGAGGACAATGGAGGCAGTCAGTCTAGTTAGCATGCTACAAGAAGTTGCTATGAAAGCAAAATGAACTTTTTAAAAACACAGGTTCAAAATTCTAACTCTGTATGCTTAAGACTGCGGCCTTCTTTTCATTTGATTCTAAAGATTACAAGTTAGTCAGCCCAAATAAACTATATTAATAAGATACAATTTTTTGTTTTGTTTCGAAACAGGGTTTCTCTGTGCAACCCTGGCTGTCCTGGAACTCACTCTGTAGACCATGCTGGCCTTGACCTCACAGAGATCCACCTGCCTCTGCCTCCCAGGGAATGAGATTAAAGCCATGGGCCACCACACCTGGCATTTTTGTTTGCTTGTTTTTACAAAAATATTTTATAGCCTTCATTTTTCTCTATCTATAGAAATCTTTGAATTTTATGCCATATTACTAATTATTACATTTTGCTAACTTTAAAACCAATGTGAATTACTTCTTACCACTCATCTAAATCCCACCTAATAATATTGATCAACATATCAGACATAATTCATTTAGAGGTCTCTTATTCCTGCTAGCTAAAGTTTCAAGAGCCAAGGACTATCAGCTGTATCAATAAAACATCTGGTACAATGAACCTCCTAACACACTGAGGGCTGGGTTTCTACAGAGCTTTGAAGAAGAGAATTCCCAGGTCTAAGAAGGACAGAATATACTGAGAAGCGGGGTCCTTTGAAATCAGGGCAGCTTCTCTCACTTCCCAGCCTCACTGCCATAGACAGTGTGCTGTGTGCCTCACAAACCGCGCCCACCACTTTCTTCTGCTCTACCAGATGGCAGAAGCCTGCTCCTTTCTGTGTTCTCTCATCTCCCCATGCATGCACTTCAGTACTGCCAAAGCTTTCACAACATACACACCCAAGGTGCTATAGACAGAGTCTTAGTTAGGATTTCTATTGCTGCAATGGAATACCATGACCAAAAAGCAAGCTGGGGAGAAAAAGGGTTATTTGGCTTACACTTCCATATCAATGGAAGTCAGGAAAGGAACACAAATGGGGCAGGATCCTGAAGGCAGGAGCTGATGCAGAAGCCATGGCCATGGTGGGGAGCTGCTTACTGTCTTGCTTCCGCTGGCTTGCTCAGCCTGCTTTCTTATAGAACCCAGGATCACCAGCCCATGGATGGTATCACCCCCCAGGGCTGGGCCCTCCCCCCATGGGTGACTAATTGAGAAAATGCCTTACAGCTGGATCTCATAAGGGCATCGTTTCCTATCAGCTGAGGCTCCTTCCTCTCAGATGATTTTAGCTTGTGTCAGGTTGACTCAAATCCAGCCAGTTCGGGCAGTTAATGGTTGCCGGGAAAGGGGATCAAATTCCTCAGGGATACGGCCATTGGTAAGTCCCCCTTATTCAAGGAAATAACCTCCCATTCATGCCAATGGAAACAACTCTGGAATTACGAGTGGACAGGTAGGAAGAAAAGGTTCCATGAGAGAGAATAATGCGAGAGGGTGAATATAACCAAACCATCCATGCATATGGATGAAGCTATGAAAAATAATTTTGCACTGTGTGTGTGTGTGTGTGTGTGTGGTCAGGAATGCTGGGGCCAGGCAATGTGACAGTTCACTAGTAGCTGTCAGAGGGCAACTCTGGGGAGCTGGTGCTCTCCTACCATGTTGATCCTTGAGATTGAACCCAGATCATCAGACTTAGCAGCAAGTGCCTTTACCTACGGAGCCATCTCACTGACACAAGGATAATTTAACAAAAGAAAGATTTACTCCTTTTTGTTTCTACCATGTTTTAAAGAAAAGACACCCTGCCCATTTTATCCTTCAGTACACAGAGGCCACCCCTGATCTGGCACATCGCATCCACTCGAAGACTGTCCAACCACTTATGAGGGCTGAGGTGCAGCTCAGAGGTAGCACTCTATCATACCAGACACCCTGAGTTCGATCCCTGGAACTACAGAAATCATCTGAGCCAACGTTTATTAACCCTGAAAACAAGTAGACAACCATGGTCCGTCTGCCTCGTCTTCATCCCTCTTGTCCCAGGTGAAGACGAAACCATCTTAGGAGCCTTTTGTCTTCCTGATGAGCCCTTCAATTATGTCCCACTCCTCCTTGGTGACCTGAGGGAGGGAAAGATGTCAATTTCATTGGCTCTACACACCATGTAAAGCCCAGTATCCTGGCTTGTAGTCATATTTGAAACAAATGCATTACCTTCTTGAGAGAGTTGAATTCACCTGACAGGAATACTTCCTCTCCACCATCAAATCTAATGACCTGAAAGAGATACCACAAACCCTTTCACACCTTGCCATCATCCACCCTCAAACCCTAAATTAATGAAGTCATAGCTTCAATCAAAGCTCAAATTTCAAATGATAAATCTGAGGTATAATCTCAATCTATTTGTTCTGGTTAGAATGCTCTGTCCACAAAATTTGAACTAATTTAAACATCATCTTTAAACAGTGTCCACTGAGGCAACTTGAACTTAATAAAATTAATATATCAAGGAAGGAAGGAAGGAAGGAATGTTTGAGATGAATAATGCATATTTTATCTGATTTACAGCTAACTAAATATTTTTAAATCATATTAATATTTAGGATTATTAGGTCTGATTCCAAAATAGGGCTCCCAACACACCCCCAAAAGTAGAGAAACACAGCAATGCTTACTGCCCCATTAATCCAGGATGCATAATCACTGCACAGGAAAGTGGCTAGATTTGCAAGTTCCTCCACAGTCCCCAGCCGACCACAGGGAATTCTTTGGATCATATCTTTCTCAAATCTTCCAGTTGGGTCCAAACGGCTAAAGGCACCCTTAGCAATAAAAAGAGAAAAATTAAGTTAGTGTGTGTCTGCATGTGTGTGTGCGTGTATGTAGATGTCTTTAATTTCTCAATTTTATATAAAATACAACTTATACTATAGCGTGGTATTCACACCATAGATGCTGTAAAAAGAATGTCACCAAGGTCTTCCACAGTTACTGTCTGTCAAAACTGGTCATTTTACCTGAATGTACCCTTTAAAAGAAAAATATCCACCAAGAATGCAATTGTGAGTTTTTCATTTCTCCTATCTCAGCAAGTCATTCCTAAAAAAAATCAAATGAGCAGGGCCTGGAGAGATGGCTCAATAATTAAGAGCACTGGCTGGTCTTCCAGACAACAGGGGTTCAATTCCCAGCACCCACATGGCAGCTCACAACTGTAACTCCAGTTCCAGGGGATCTGAAACCTTCACACCAATGCACATAAAATAAATTTAAGTTATTTTTAAAAAAAAAAATCAAGTGAACAAACAATACACCCAAAAGAACTCCGAGATTACACTGTGTGGTGGAGACAGTGAGATTGTTATTTCATTGAGTAAACTCAGAAAAGTGATCCAAATATGAAATGTTTAAAGAGAACTTCTTTTCTTCTCTAATAGAAAAGGTAAAACAAGGGCTACTAACCCCAACTCCATGTGAGAAAAAGGAAGCAGTAATTACATTGGCGAATCTCTGCTCTGTGGCTGAGGTGTGGAGCTCAGCAAGGTGAGCTCCGTGTTCACAGACTCAGAAAAATGACCGTTCCTTCTCTTCTAGACCTGCATCTATGCGATGGATTTCCTCCTAACACAGGTGAGAGGGCTCCCCCTAGAGGGCCCCGGTGAACCTGCAGGTCTCCCGAGGCAGAGACTTTTGCACCAGCGAAGGCAATCCACATTGCCAGGAAAGTTCTGGGCTTCAGCTTTTTCTCTCTTTAACATCGGGTGTGACCCCATCCCCACGTATCCACTCCAAGGTTCCCTTCTTGGGAAGCTCTCTGACACCAAAGCTCTCACGATACTTTTGTATACAATGGGCACCCAAAAAATTCAATGCAGGGGCCCAAGAGATGGTTCAGCAGCTACGCGCCCTTGTTGCTCCTACAGAGGACCCGGTTCGATTCTAAGCTCCTACCTGGTGGTTCACAGCCACCCCTAACTACAGTTCCAGGGACTTTACTACCCTTTCTGACCTCTGTGGCACCAAGCATGTGGTACACAGATGTACATGCAGGCAGACACACACAGACACTTGCATATAAAATAAAACTGCATAAATCTAAAAATTAAAAAATAATCAAGAAATACAAGGCAAATAAATGCATGAAGCAGATGAAGTCTCCTAGTTACTCGAGTGCCGTAGAGAGGCCTCTGTGACTTTAGGATTCTAGTTCTTCTGGGATAGTGTGCAACAGAGCCATGCAAATTGTGTGCTTTGTCTTTCGGTTATTTTCTCATTAGTTTTATTAGACATATATAATATTAATTAGACATATATAATTATAACATATGTGTTAGATAATTATATATGCTATATTATATAATAATGTTATATATAATAATATTATATATATATTCATTCCAGTCCCACTCACTCCTTCCCTACAAGAGCTTCCGATTTAGGCATCCCTGGAAAGTCCCCACACAGCAGGCAGAACACCTCCACCACTGTTTGACTCTTTAATCGATCACAGTGCTATAATATGTCAAATAAAACTTACTTTGGTTTTTATAGGCCCCGGCTGAATTATATTGAATCGCATCCCATATCTACCCCACTCAGCTGCAAGAGACCTAAAAATCAAAGGAGATGAAATAGCAAATTGCATTCCATATTTACCCCCGTGGGGCTCCAAGACTCCTAAAAATTAAACAAAGCACACTGTAAACTACTGTGTTGTGTGTTCAAACAAGACTACAATGCAAACTCACTGCTTGCCAGGAATCACACACCCACAGGGAGCAGCGTTACACACAGGCAGGTAACCAAGGCCCAGAAAGACGGAACCACATCCTCGAGGTCACGCTGGTCTCGGCCAGGGCTGCATCCTTACCTCCTCTACTACACAACTTAACACTTACGTCTTAATGTCCTTAGTTGCTACACCTACCATCTGCAGATTACAACAAGAGATCTAATATGCCAGGCATAGTGACACAGGCCTTTAAACCCATCACTCGGGAAACACAGGTAGGTGGATTTCTATGAGTTCAAAGTCAGCCAGGCGTACACGAGAGCTTTGTGCTCATTCTCACCACTGTCTGCAGCCCTGGCTTACATTTACAAAGGCCATTGCTTCTCTTACACTTGGATCACAGTGTCTGCAGGTGGCATCACAAGTTTATCACCTGAGGAAGGCACGGATTACACAGGTTTAAATGATTAACACAGCCTTGTTTAACTAGGCTTTACCATAACTGTTAAACTGAACTTCAAAGGAAATTAGACTCAAACAAAACCTTAAATGTCTTAAACAAAAACACAATCCCATGAATGAACATGGGACTCGACAGTCTATTGTTCAACATGATCATATTTGATAGATGGTACTGGCATGTTTTTGTGTGTATATTTCTACATATATGTACTTAAAATGGTTGCAAAAGGAGGTTTAAGTTACCTTAAAAGATACAAATAACACAAATTAGGAAGGGAAGAACAGAAGGGAAGAAGGGGAAAGGGCCAAAGCAGACGAGGAAGCATAATGGAGCCAAAATGGAGCTAAGAACAATGCATTAAGATGTTTTATGTAGACAGGCGGTGGTGGCGCACACCTTTACTCTCAGCACTCAGGAGGCAGGTGGATCTCTGCGAGTGTGGTGCCAGCCTGGTCTACAGAATGAGTTTCAGCACAGAGGGCTGGGTAAAGAAACCCAGTTTCAACACACAACCCCCAACGTGTTTTATATAATGGCAAATTTGCATCCTCTTACCATGACCCTGTGAAAATAATAAGCTTGGTCAGTCATGGAGTTTGCAGTGCCCGTGAGAACAGCATATTGATTGCTCAGAATTGCAACTGATTTTGGTATAAAACTCAGGAAAACATTCCCTCCTGAGAGGTTTATAAAAGGAGAATGTTTGTAACATAATAACGACCTTAAGACACTGTAACTTTGCAGCAGATAAAGTTCAGTGAGTTTCATAAAACTACAGGGTGCCTATTAAGATAGTTCGAGAGCATCAATCAAGGTCCAGGTCAGTAAAACCAGTCCTGTGGCATGGGAACATGTGATCAAACACGGTCTGCTCCAAATCAGACTCTTTTACCTTTCTCTGGATGGAGGCCTGAGAACTTTATCTATTTTCAGCAACACAATTAACACAGTAATGCTCACTTATTCATGGCTTCCACGCCTGATTTAGCTGAAGAACTTGGCACGACGAAGCCTGATCCACTCTCAGCATAGATGGTAGTAATAGCAAGAAATGCAGCTCCTGGGAAGTGAAAGGGTATGTTACATGCAGCTGTATCAGTCCCTATCAAAGACGCACGGCTGACCAAAATGGGGTCCTGCACAAAAAGGACTCACAAAAGCCAGAAGGCTTATTCTTGTTTTTAAGTCACTAGTCCTTATCCTTGGAAGAGTAGCCTAAGAGAAGTGTGACACCTTGCTCCTGGTCTGACTGGCTTTGAGGTGGCCAGTCTGCACTCACCTGTGCCTGACATGTCAATCAAAGACCCAAATTCAAGAGACTCATCCCATAGCCAAACACTACTTCAATATGAAGAGATCAGAACTAAAATAAAATTATCAAGAACTTCTGCCTCTAGCTATGGTAGTCTCAGATAAACATCCTAAAAACTGCTCAAGAGACACGATACTGATAGTGTCATTGCCGGACACCTTACGGCAGGTAGAGAAGGACTGCTGTCCAACACGATAAGCCTAACATCATCTTAGAACTGCAGAGTAAGAAGCAACTCTGAGAAGGAATGTACAGGGAACAAGGCCCGGTTGCTTTTCACAGAGTCTCCCTGAGTGTGCGCTGATGCTTTTCAGGTTGTGTACTGAGGGTAAGCAGCCACAGAATCTGGCCAAGAGCCGCTGCCAGTGCAGCTGTGAGGTGAGCAGTTTCTGGAGACCTCACAGAGGGTTGGGAGACACGGGCGTGATAAGCAACCTAATGAACAGTCAAGACTCTCTGCAGTCAGCTTGGAAAAAATCACACCTAAGCACCAAGTTAGCCCCAGAGGAAGAGGTACCACATCCACCCGCATAAACTTCAAAGATGAGGGGTTGGAGAGATGACTCAGTGGTTAAGAGCGTTGCATGCAACGGTCCTGAGTTCAATTCCCAGCAACCACATGGTGGCTCACAACCATCTGTAATGAGATCTGGTGCCCTCTTCTGGCCTGCAGGGATACATGCAGGCAGAGCACTGTATACATAATAAATAAAATTTAAAAGAAAAAGAAAAAAAACTTCAAAGATGAGTTGTAGAATGATCATGTACACAGACAACTGTTTCCTAAAGTAAGGCTCAACACTTAAAACTTACACCAAGTTAGAAACATGAGAAAAACCATAATAGAAGGAGCACAAACATGACCAGAAGATACAGATAGCACACAAGGACCTCTATAACAGTATTACAAACTTGATACAAGATTTAGAAGAAAACATGTTAAAGGAGTTCAAAGAAGGCTAAACATGGGTTTTTGGGTAAAGGAGTCTGTTGCCAAACCTGAGAATGAGAGTTCAAGCCCTGCAAACCACACAGAAGAAAGAGGGAGGAAAACCTGGTTCTGAAAGTTGGCCTCTGACCCCAGGTACTCACTACAGACCACGTCCACCACACGCAAAAATATGTATATGATATGGGATTCCCCTCTGTATGCTGTGAATACCATTGGTTAATGTAGAAACTGTCTGAGGCCTATGATAGGGTAAAAAACTAAACTGAATGCTGGGAGAAGGGAGGCGGAGTTTAGAGAAGTCATGGAGCCCCACTGGAGACAGACGCCGGAACTTTACCCAGTAAACCACGGCCTCGTGGTGATACACAGATTAATAGAAATGGGTTAAATTTAGATGTAAGAGTTAGCAAATAAGAAGCTAGAGCTACTGGGCCAAGCAGTGATTTAATTAATGTAGTTTCTCTGTGGTTATTTCGGGTATCTGGGCGCCCGGGAAACAAACAAGTGGCCTCTCCTACATGTATACTCAAACACAAATAAATTCTAAAAATAATTTAAAGTATAAAAATAGAAACAACATCTATAGCAAAAGTGTAATAGCAGAAATTTTAAAATTAAATCAATGTACTTAGCTGTAGAAGATCATCTGTGAAGACAAGACAATAAAAACTATCCAATACAAAGGGCACAGGGGAAACAGTTAAGAACAGACAAAAGACCAGAACGTCAAGTGGCTGTGGGACCCTCTAGCATGATGTACGTGCAACCGGAGTTCTGAAAGGAAGAACATAGACTGAAGACAATCAAATTCGATAAAAACTAGAAAGTGAAATTCCTAGGAGGCAAACAAATGCCAAGAGGGATAAATTGAAGGCAGAAACTATAATGGAAGCAACAAACCCCTAGGAGAGGGCAAGGAAGGCCACAAAGGTAACTGTCCTCACCCAGTCCTCCTCAGGGACCACCCGGAAGACGGTGACACCTTTAAGAATCTGAATCAAAAATCTTGTCCTTAAACTGAAGGTGCTGTCTTCTGATACATCAAAGCAGAGAGAATTCATAGCCCCTAATCAGAATCAGAACGAATTTAAATAAAGCCTTGAGGCTAGATAAAATTAATACTAGACAGAAATCCAGACGGTCTAAAGAATTACATATCAGAAATGGTAAGTATGCAGGAAAACAGAAAGGACGTTTTCTTGTTTCTTTATTTCTGAAATTGACTAAAGTTAGAGTAAAAATGACTCCACACACATAAGTAGCAACTGCGTCGGGGGCATAGTAGAGTCAGTAACTTGAGGGAACGAAAAGTTGGGAGAGGACACAGATTTTCTACTTCTTACACAGAACACTAGATGGGAAGAAGCTGTAAGTTTACTATTATAAAAGAATAAAATATTCTTATATGTTTTACAAAACATTTTAATTACTCTTAAGTGAGGTATGGGGGTACACACCTATAATCCCCACACTTTCAAGATGAGCAAGAGTTGAAGGACAGCCTGGGCTACCAAAAGGACATTGTCTCAAAACTCCGGGAGGAAAGAGAGAAGGGGGTTTAAACGTGAAGAACCACAAAGAAAGCATTTTGAAGCGCACTTCTGTAAGTTCTTCTCCTCCACACAAAGTTTCTTTCTGCCAGCACATGTGAGAACAGAAACAGCCCGGAGACTGCGGGGCAGGGGAGGGGTTGGAGTGTCCCGCCCAGCGTGTGAAGAAGCGTGGTTATGTCAGCCGCGCTCACAGTTCCGACAGATCAAACTTGGCCTCTCAGATCTCCGAAAATAAGCTTGTCTCCAAAATCTCCTTGTGGGAAAGACAAAGAGGGTGGAGATCTAGTGGCCCAGGTACAATATGGGGACAAATAACGCTAGGTGCAGTTTTGGTCTTTCGTTTCTTTTTGCTTTATTCACAGCTGTCAACGTGGCATCGCCACCAGCTGTGCTGCAACTCTAGCTACTCTGGTCTTGACCCTCAGCCACCTGCTGTGCCCCCCTCTTCCGCTTAGGAAGCCACAGCTCACCCAAAGCTGGTGCCTTCCTCATCAGTAGATGACTACCCCATGACATCCCTAGGTTGTCTTCCTAGGTGTTGGATTGCCTACATAATTTTGGTGGAGGATTACATGTATTGCTTCCCCCCTGAACCAACATCCAGGCTTTTACCCAAATTGCTATGCTTAAGATCATGAGCTCTTGAGACCCTCAACTGCTCATCCAGGACCCGGTTAGACCCACAGTACTCAGCTTCTCCTGCCCAGAACACCAACCGTCAGGGCACTGCCTCAACTGGCAGGAGTCTTGGAAGGATAGAAATGGGCTTCCATCTTTTAAAAAGTCTTACCTAATACATTTATAATGAAGCCCATAGAATTTTAATCCAGCGTGATGGGTAAAAATAGATGGAAGTCTGTGTTAAAATGAAAGACAATAATGAGGAATGAGTCAGTCAGAAAACTAAGGATCCCGAAGATGAGCAAGGGAAGAGACAAAAGATCATGAGGCAGAGAAAGAACGTGGTCATGGAGACAGAAGAGAGAACCAAACATGGAGGACCTAAGAAGGAGAAGAGGGTGGGGATCAGGAAGTAGAGAGAAAAGAAATACACATAGCCAACAAGACAGAGGAGAGAAAAAGTAAGAGCAGGCATGCAGAGTCCATCCACAACCCCCTCTCCTATGCAGAGTCCATCCACAACCCCCTCTCCTATGCAGAGTC
>PVIU01007126.1:68640-94733 GCA_004026605.1 Ondatra zibethicus | reverse complement strand
AGTAAGTGAAAGCCAGCATGAGGTGGGTTTCATACTATTAATGTGAATGCATTAATTTATTTAAAGTTAACCCTACACCATTTCTTAATGAGGCATAATTATTCACATTTAGAAAATAAGTGTGGAATTTAGGGAATACTGTGACATGTCCACTATTTCTAATCCTCGCCTCAGTCTAAGCTGGTCTACTAACAAGGATCCCCTGAATTTAGTAAGCATATGGATGAAAGAAGCCAAAACCCAGAATACCTCCATGGTTCTTGGTTGTTAAATTCTAGTACTATTTAAGTATATAAATTAAAAAATAATCTATGTTTTCTGATGATCCAATTATCACCTTTTATTTCTGACAGCATAATAACCATAGCAAATAACAATGAGATCAACTAATAAAAACACCTAAGAGAAAAGCCAATTATTTCAATGTTTATTCATCCACTCATTTGTTAAAAATTGTACTTGGCTTGGGAAAGCTTTATTTCTTTGAATTTTATTTGTCTTATCCAATAACAAAGAAGTGCTGTTTTTTCCTCCCACCATACGACATGTTCACTAAAAATTTAAATCTGTTTTTATTTACCTAAAGTAAATCCTGGGTATTGTGACAAGTTGAATAATATTGAGATTTATGACGGCCCCAAACAGGAGGAAACACTGAGGCGAGATAGACAAGGATCCCATTAACACTTTATTAGATTGATAGAAGGTTAATTGACAGCTCAATAGTTTTAACCATAAACATGGTATCCTGCTGACACAGAACACAGGAAGGTCAGGCTCATTTGCTTGCAACTTCCAGACAACTCACTTCTAAAAAATCACTGGCTGGGTAAGAGAGAAGTCTTATTGGTTAAGAGACTGTATGCTTGCTACTCTTGCTAAGGACCCAAGTTCAATTTCTAGCACGCACATCAGTTGGCTCACAACTGGCTGTAATTCCATGTCCAGGAAATCCAACACCATTATCTGTGTTCTTCAGGGTTCTACACTCTTCACATATCCCCACCCATAGAAGCACATGCATACATATATCTTCTAAAAATCAGCAAGATAAATATTTTACAATCTGGTTGAAGCCGGGCAAGTGGGCTCATGCCTTTAACCCCAGCACTTGGGAGGCAGAAGTAGAAGCATATAGATTTTTGTGAATTCAAGGACATCTTTATATTTATTCCAGGTTCCAAGCCAGTCAGGACTACATAAGGAGGCCCTATCATATCAAGAAGAAAAGCAAGCATTGCTGAAATGAGAGAAAAAAAGAAGAAGTCTAGAGACATTCTGTTTGGAGGGGTTCTAGCTAATATGTAAGACCCTGGAGTAGTATGTGTGGTACCTTGCCCATGCCAGGGGGATAAAGCAATGGGCTATCTGACAAACTGGCTTCCACTGTATAAAGGGAGTAGATTATTACTCAGGGTTAAAAATACACTCACACATACATCTTCTTTATCCTTCTAAAAGCAGTTGGTCCTGATAGGAAAAGACTCTTGCTGCTTGCCTTATGAGATAATAAAATGTCCTGGCTTCAGACTTAAATAGAGCTGGTAAATTTGTTGCTTAAGTGACTCTCAACCACAGGGAATTCACTTCAGATCTGGTGTTGGAAGGAGGCCTGATTGCTCAGGGTAAGTGACCTGAGTATCTTTAGGGCAGCGTAGGTGTGTGCCTTTCCAGAAAATGACATTACTGTCCAGTCACAAAAAATGGTTTCCACAGCCTTCTAGGAAGGAGTCACTGAGGTCACCAGATTGCAATAATCAATCCAAGATCAGGCTACAGGGAGTCACCAGTAGCTAGTAAATACTACTCAAAGAGGCCATCTCAGAGGCATGATTCAATAGTAGGAGCAATGGAAATGTTTGCATATTAGAAGATTGGAAAGACTGGGCGAATCAAGTATGAAGTTTAAGACTCTGACTTTTGAGAGTGCCTTGATATTACTTAGCATATCTGACATTGGACTTTACTGTTGAGTATGTGTTAGCCCTTGAGCAAGACAGCTATGATTTTCTAAGAGGAAGTCACTTTGGATGTTTGTTCCATCACAGTAATGATATGTACTGATGGTTTGTGTCATCACACTGGTGTTATATCCTGATGATTAGTTACATCGCAGTTGTTCATTTGTATCCTACAAAAAGAGCAAAGAAAATTACCAAGGGACAGTTTGAAGAACTGTTCAAACAGATTAATGCCAGTAGACTATCTCTAAGATACATCAGAGTTGTAGGAATTAGGACTTGGTGAGTAGTGCTCAGCATTGAAGAGCAAAGTTCAGAGTAGTATGATATAGGGCAGGGGGAACTGATTGGTCCTAAATAAATGGTTCTTTAATCTGGCACTATTGACAATTCTTGTCTTTCTCATGTTAAAATGTTGTTATTGAAGGGTTCCCTAACAGTATCCATTATCTCCATCTTCCAGATAATATTACTACCTCCCTTTTATTGTGACAAGGAAACATGTCTATGGGATTGTTGGATGTTTCCCTGTTGTAAGGACAGAGAATCCAAGAAGTAAAGGTAAATCACCTTTGGTCAAGATGCAAGTGCATAAATATTTTTGGCTAGATTTCTCATTTAAAAATTAGCTAAGTCTTTTCAAAAACTATGTTAAAATAAAATCTGGCATTAGTGAAATCTTATAATTAACCAAAGGGTTCAAAAGTCAGTGCTTGTCATAAATCCTTTTTTTTTCTTTAATTCAGTTGAAAAAACGCTACAGGAAATTCATTCAGATGAAATTGAAAATAGAATTTTATGTCAAGGCAGCCTTCAAAACTTGAATGCCTGTATTCTAAGCCTTCTAATAATTTTGTTTTTTTCTTTTATTGAAAAAAGCACCTCTGGTCTCCTTGACTGTTGAACTAAAGTAAACATGAACTTGAAAGATGGAACAGAGCAGACATAGTCATGCCTTGAAGAGTTTTTCCTAGAAGTATGAAGGCGACATTTAAGGGAAAAGTCAAGTGTTCTTTATACAAATGAACTTGGAGTACAATCCCAGTATTCCTACTGTGTTCAGGAGGCTCTGATGCCTATTCTAAGGCAAACTAAAAGATTGATTTGCCACTTGAAAATTCAATAACTAATAAGAATATATACCTGCTTTTTTCATAGAAGCTATCATAATGATATTCATTGCTGATACAGTGAGACTACAGCTAATTGATTTCTTCCAAAATGTACATTGCTAACAACCTTAGTCTATAGAATGGGTTGAGTACCAGAAGAAAAAGCATATGAACTAACTCTGTGGACCCTATGCCAAGACAGCAAGCAGAAAATACTGATTAAAACAACCATCACAATGGAAAGTTCAAAAGTATTTAAAGCCATAAGGCAAATGATAAAATATCTGATTACAATGTGCAGAAAACTGTTTTCCAAACAGCAAGGATCTGTGCCATTCGAGACAATTCCTTTCCTTCATATCTCTGCCTGGTTGAAGGCTTCCTTAGAGTAGGGTGGGCACAGCCAAGAACACATTTCCCCCCTTGACTTTCAGGCTAGAGCTAGGGCACCCTTTGAGCAAGCCTCTAATATTTTCAATTTCCTTGAGTCTCTATTGTACAAACAATTTCTATTCCTAGCATCTAGGGAGACTGGAATTTTCTTCAACTCCCTATCCTCAGAGTCACAAGGTCCATACTCTAAAGATGGCAAGATGGGAACACTGGGACACCTGTCATCCTTGCTGCAAGTAATTAATGGGGTGGAGACTCTGTGCCAGGAGAAGCAAGCTGAAAAGACTATGGCTACTAATGCCAAAGCTTAGGTTTTACTCTGAGAGAAAAAAAGACAGCTGTTTTGTAAACTTAGGAACACTCTACCACTGTTATTATTTTAGAAGGCATAACAAAGAGGGCCTTTCAATACACCTGGGCACCATGCAGGGATTTTGCCTGGAAGAAAAGTAGATTATAAATTCAGACAACTTCAAAGCAGCTTTTAAGGCAGTGGTTCTCAACCTGTGGGTTCAACTGCTTGGGTTGCATATCAGGAATCCTGCACATCAGATATTTACATTACAATTCATAACAGTAGCAAAATTACAGTTATGAAGTAGCAACAAAATAATTTTGTGATGGTGTGTCACCATAACATGAAAAGCTGTGTTGAAGGGTCGCAGCATTAGAAAGGTTGAGAGCCACTGGTCTAAGAGTTTATTTTGGGCAGTATATAGAAATATTTAATCCTATGAGTAGCCTTACAAAGACTAATGAGTTGGGAGGCAACAGTTAAGACGAGGTTCATGGTTGCATGAAAGTAACAAGCTAAATTCAACACAAACTGCAAGTTTAAGAGTAAGTACTGGGGACCAAGGCCACTGTGAAGAGGTCTCCTGGTGTTGGAGAAGCCTCAAAGGGCCCAAACATTGTCATTATTTTTAATTGGATCAGACACCAAAGCAATTTATACCATGATGCTTTGCTGAAAACCTGATATTAATCCATAGACAATTAATGGAGACTAAAAGCTGAGCATGATATTAACAAAGCCAGGCAGCTAAATAGAAAGGAGAGAGAGAGAAGAAGAAGAAGAGAGAGGAGAGAGAAAAAGAGAGAGGAGTGGAGAGAACTTTCTAAGGCCACTATCTACTCAAGAGAGATGGTGCCCATGCCCACAATCGCACCCTTTTCGGAATGGCATCAGAGACTGTACACTGTAACTGAAATCATTTTGAAAATGTGTGACAAGAGAAAGAGGCTGTAGGATGTAGCTCTGTAGAAGAGCATTTGTCGAACAAGCACAAGGCTAGGAGTCCCTTCCAGTTTGAACAAGACACACACACACACACACACACACACACACACACTCAGAGAAAGAGAGAGAGAAGGGTTTCCAGAAATGTTACTAGATGAGCAGGTAGACACCCCAATAAAAGATCACCCCAATAAAACCAACACTTCAAAGGAAGGGTTAACATCTAGACTTACTAAAAATGTATTTTCTTAAAAAGTACAGTTTTAGAAGATATTACTATTTAAACAACAGAGACATAGGGAAGTGACTCCATATATAGAATTTAGAAACAGAAAGAGAAAGAAAACTTTAAAAAGATAAAGTCTGCCATTTATAGGCTTCAGAGTGCAAGCTAACCATCAGGAGGAACAAGGCTTAAAGCAGCGAAGCCAAGTACCATGTCCAACTCTTCTTAAAGAATAACCAAGTTACAGAAATTCTACAAAGCATATAAAACCAAGCAGTAAATTTTAAAAATACAAAGCCTGAGCTGAAAATTGAAAATCTCACTCAGATAAATGCTACATTTTAGCTGGCTGAAAAGAAAATTGGCATACTGAAAGACAGTTGGTTAGAGATTGCGTAATCTGAAAAGAAAGGGAAAAAAAGAACAAAGAAAACTGAGTAGAGCCTCAGAAAGTTGTAAGACACTTTATTAAACATGCCAAACACTCTTCTCTCTCTCTCTCTCTCTCTCTCTCTCTCTCTCTCACACACACACACACACACACACACACACAGAGTGCCCAAAAAAGAGTAGTTACAGGACATTGTAAAGAATTGGAATTGAGACAGGAATTATGGTACATACTTTTAATCCCAGCATTGTGAAACCGAGTGAAATAGTAAGACTAGAGTAAATAACTGAGAATAAATAACTGAAGATAATTAACAATGGCTAAGAAGTTACTAATCTTGAGGAGTTGTCCATATATCCAAGAAGCCATTAAAAAAGAAAGAAAAAAATTTATGTGTAAGAAATTAGTTCACAAAGATGAATTTTAAGGGGTCTCTATATAGAAGCCTCATGCTCAAGGTGAAAGAAAAAAATTAATTCTGAAAGAGGAAAATGACATATCAGTGGAGATCTGATTAATAGAGAACTATCCGTAGAAGCAACGAGGACCACAGCCAGTGCAGTACCACAGTTCAGAACTGAAGGAGAAAAATTTTTGACTAAATATTTGTAATAGAGACATTTACTGATGGACAATTATAGAACTCATTGATAGCAGAGCTGACTACCAAAAACAAACAAACAAGCAAACAAAAAAATCTCAAAATGGCAAAGGTTTTTCTTTGGGTTGAAGGCAACTAAATGTTGGTAGTAAAAGAAGTTCAAATGAAAATGGCAGAATTTAAGTAGTGTTATTATGCAATTTTGAGATGTAGTTTGTTTCTGACTGCTTTTCTTAATAGATTTTAGAAAGTATTTGTATAAAATATCACACATATAATTGTATTGTTGAGCTTTAAGGTTTAGGTACATAATATGTTTGATATTAATAGGAAGAAGATGGTGGGAAGAAGGTTTTATTGAAGTAACAAAGTGAAATCAATAACTTGACATGTCAAATAATGAAATCAATATCACTTACTCAGTTATGTAATCAAATACACAATTGATTCTTTTCTCACTATCTGTGAGTTGTAAGATTACATAAGCAATACTTATAAAGGCACATTTTTGCTGTTGGGAAATATATAGATATTTTATATATAATAGAGAAACTAGGAAAGAAATTTTAAACATTATATGGGGTAACCTTTTATTACTCCATTCGATTTTTTTTAATACTGAATTATATTCTCATGAGTTATGTTGCATCTGACATATTCTATCAATATAAGATATGCTGTACTCTCAGACATGGAAAGAAACTTAAGGAAAAATTGGGACAAAATCATGTATATATGAATAAGAATAACTATGGTGTGGTATAATATTAACCAAAATAGTTGGTAAAAGGTCCCAAATGTTATCAGATAAATATGGAGGTTAATTACGAAAAAATTCTCACTCAACTGAGATGATTAACAGCTGCAAACATACAACCACATACATGCAGCTGCTGGCAGGGCTGCAGATCACATGAAGGAGAAAGTGACTTAAGTGAGAGAGACATGGTGCCTTGGTAGATGTTTGCCAACTTGAAACAAACCAGAAACACCTGGTAAGAGAAAATCTCAACTGAAGCATTGCCTCCTTCAGATTGGTTTGTCGGCATGCCTGTGTGGTGCGGGAGAATTGTCTGTATTCTGTCAATCATGTTTTAAATAAACTGATTGGCCAGGCAGGAAGTATAGGCGGAAAAACCAGACAGAAAGAGAGCTGGGGCAATAAGAGCAGGAGTACTCTGGGAAGAAGGAAGCTCTTTCCCCAGTCCTGCCCAGACCACTGAAGAAGAAGGATGTGACCTGCCCCACTGAGAAAGGTACTGAGCCATGTGCCTAACATAGATAAGAATAATGGGTTAATATAAGCTACAAGAGCTAATAAGAAGCCTGAGCTAATGGGCCAATCAGTTCATCATTAATGTAGACTGTCTATGTGATTTGTCTCTGGGACTAAATGGCTGGGGGACCGCGCGGGACATAAACCCCAATGAGCAGGCCCTTCATGTTACACCTGTGGGGGTATTTTCTCAATAGTTAGTTCATGTACGGTGTCTAGGACACTGTAAGTGGTACCATTCCTGGGCAGGAGGGGTGGGACTATAGGGGAAAGTTAGCTAAACAAGCCAAGGGGAAGAATCCCTGACTGTTTGAACCATCTGCCTCAGTCCTTGCCTTGGCTTCCCTTTATGATAGACAGTAACCTGTAAGCTAAAAACGCTTAACCCAGCAATTAATCTTTTGTCACTGTCTCATTCTGTGAAACACAAACCAGAGTTGAACAAAAGCGTTCAGCAATAATAGTTGGACATTGTGACACACCACTTGCAACAATTGTCAAAATAATTAGTTACAATATCATGAAGAGATCAGGAGCATTGGCTGCTACTGTAAGTCAATTAGACCTAATCAACGTGTACAGAACATTCTGCAAAGCACACCTGAAACTTTCTACAGTGGATGACAAACACACTATAACATGGCTCTATACATTTAAAATCAAATTATTTGAAGTATGTTTCTAACTTTATGAAATGAAATTGGAAGCAGATTTGGAAAATTCAAATATGTTCACCTAAAACAGCATATCCTAACACAAGCAAAAGTAAAAACTAAATAATAATAATAATAAAGAAATACATAGTTTTATATCCTTTGTGTTAAAGCCATATTTCCTGTAACAGAGGTAGCTGGCTTCACCAGATTGCCAGAATCCATGGTATAAATAGGTCAGTATTAACTCCAACAGTATTTACTGTGTATTACCTGGTTAGTACCAAATCACATATGGTGTTAATATGGTATTAATACAAAGCATCTAACTATGTGAAAACACAGTTATCAAATGTCTTTAAGATGTTTACTTCTTGTTCACCTCATTAAGTGGGTGGTTTTCAGTCTTGTAGGGGAAGGTCCAATTTATTGTTCTCATCCATTCAAGAATGAAATCTTTAATAAGATAAAATCATGAAATAAAAGAGAAGAAACACACACATGAAAGAAAGATATAGAATTTCATAATAAATTACAGTGAACAGAAGACATACTGATCTTACACAGTTCAGTGATATTAGTGTTCAGAAAGAAATTTATGGGTGTAAATACCAATTATATCTTCAAAAAGAAATCTCTTCATGCAACAAGCATTCAGTCTCCCTAAAGAATCTAGAAAAATATGCACACATTAAGTATAAAATATGCAGACAGAAGTTATAATGAAAATTAGAATACTAAAGAATAGGGGAAAAATGGGAAGTTAGGACCCAGAAGGAGTTAAGGGAGGGGAATCATGATCAGAATACATTATATGAATAAAAAGTTCTTCAGTAATTTAAAGTATGTTTTTGAACACATGAAATAAAATTTCAGATAACAAATCAAAAGCAAGAACAAAAAAGAAAGTACCAAGAAAATGCAAAGATTTTCTTTGAAGATATCAAGAAATTTGAATAACTTTATACTGAACAAAAAAGAAAGGGAAAATACGTTGAAATCAATAAATACAGAAGTATAAAAAATGGTCATCCCTAGAGGTTTTCTATAAGTAAGAAGGAGAATAAGAGAATGAGTCTATACTAATGAATTTAAAAATTTAGAGCAAAAATGTCTTCCTTAGTAAGACACAAACTACTGAAATGGATCCACTGTAGGAATAGAAAATCTGAATTTAAATGAGATTCATATAACAGCTGAAAACAAAAATCCAGGACACAGATGGCTTTGCTGATGAATTCCATCAAATATTTAAATAAAGGTTGATAACAATATTCATTAACTGTTCGAAAAATAGAAGTAACACTCCCACGTTTATTCTATAAGCTTAGTAATTATCTTTGCACAAAGAGTAAAAGACATCATAAGAGATAAAACACAGACTAATATTTGAAGAATACAGCTGTAAAATAGTTCAACAGAATACTACCTAAATAATTATAACATCACCAAAGTATAGCTATTCAACATGGCCAAATGTGATTTATTTCATGAAACCAAGAACAGCCTACCAACCAGAACAATTAGTGTCATAACTTATATCAACATAAAAAATGACAAAAACTACATGATAATTACAATACATGCAAAAACTAATATAATTTCATAATAATATCTTATAGAAAGAAATGTTCAACCTAATTTCTAAAAAACTACTAAAAATCTCAGCTGAAATTGTTCTTAAAGGTAAAAGCCTAATTATTTACTCTAAGCAGTGTCTACACGTATAATGTCTCAACATATAATGTCTACGCACATGGCACTGTCATTTCTAGCTTGGGCAACTAGACCATAGAAATGGGAAGGGCAACATACTGCTTTGAATTTGGAATTACAACCACCAGTGCTGACAAATGACACTAAGTTGAATCTAGAAACATGTAAGAAATCATTTAGCAACTCTTAGCACTAATATATGAGTTTTACAAGAATGTATTATATAAGAATCCTATATACATATTTATTATTTTTATGCATTAATATTTAATAATTTGAATGCGATTTGATATAATCCAAATTAAAATAGCCTAAAAACTGATAAAAAATAACAGAGTAAAATTTCAAACAAGAAAAGAGTACAAAAGTTATGAAAAAAAGTCAGATTCCACACGGAACACAGGATGTACTGCAGAATACATATTCTTCTATTAGTTCATGCACATTCTCTCACTTTGAACAGGACAAAAGACAGATTTCAGTGCATATCACAAACATTAAATGAGTGCTTGTATTCTATCTGACCAAAATGGAATAAAGCAAAACATCAACATCAAGAAAACAACAGAAACTTCACAAATCCATGGAGAACAAAATAATATATAATTGAATAATGAATGGGTCCCCAATGAAATCAAGATGGAAATTTTAAAACATAGCATAGAGTTGGAAAAAAAATGAAGACACAATAGTGAAAACAATCATAAGAGGCAAGATCATAGATTTAAAAGAGAAATAACAATTATCTCCAAAAAAGTAATATAGCTATACAGCTTAGGGCATTGCAAAAAATTAGCAAATGAAGCTAAAAGTCGCTATAAATAAATAGATAAATAAATAAACACCAGTACATAGATATAATAGAAAATAAAATATTACAAAAAATTAGTGAAACTAAGAGTAAGTTTTTGAAATAGTAAACAGACTAATAAAACATTAGAAAATATCAAAAACACAGAGAATTAAAATATTATTATTAATATTCTTGTATTATGGAATGAGACATTGTAAGAGATACCATGAAATAGAAAGAATATCCAGGAGACACCTTAAAATCATAATCTAATTTGCTAAATATAAAAGAAATATTTGTGTTTCTAGGTTCTCATACCCTAAGAAAGTTAGAACAAGCTAACATGTTTACACAGACCTATCATTAGCGTTGAGATTGAAGAAGTAATTAAAATTCTCAAAGCAACAACAATGATAAAATTAAATACACCCCCCAAAAATTCAAGGCTCAGATAGACTCACTGCAGAATTCTTCTGGATTTTTAAAGAACTAATGTCAATTCTTCTTCAATTATTCAATAAAATCAAAAAAGAAAGGAATTAAAAATACAATAGCAACAATATAGGAAATCCCAGACCAATATCACAGATGAACAAAGAATCAAAGATTGTCATTAAAATGCTTGCAACCTGCATAAAATACAAAGAAAAATATCATCCATACTGATATAGTTGGTTTTTCTCCAGAGATGCAAGAGCTATTCAACATGCATGACTCAATAGATATACAATATAAATGGTCTCAAGAACTGAAATAAAAAGATCAATAAATAAAAAAAGGCCTTTTACAAAATTCAACATTCCCTTCTTGATAAAAAGTTCTGAAGAATCTAGACATGGCTTCAACATAATAAGAAGTATGCATAAAAAACCCACATCCAATAGCATGTGAAAGAGAAAAACTCAAAACATCTCCACTAAGAACAGGAACAAGAAAAGGATATCAATTCTTTTTTGCCTTATCCAATATAATGCTTGAATGCCAAATGAGTCCCACAAACTCCCCCAAATATCAAAGGCTATTATCAAGGTTATTTGTTAGTCTCTACACCCTGATAGCAAGACACCACGTATTAAGTTATAGAAGGTAAAGAAAATGAACTGGTGAACTGGTGCCTGACAAGAATCTCCACCCATACTGATGGGTATTCATGGTGTTGGAAAGTACCTCTGTGATACAGGAGGAAAAACGTGGTATTCAGTATAACCCAGCGACAGATGCTATGACCTGCCTGTAAGATATACTAGTATGTGGCATGAATATTATGGGAGTAATAAACATTTTTTTATTTAAGTTCTCATACATGAGATGTAACCCACACCTGACACTGCTAAAGTAGCCAAGAACTTGAGACTAGACAGGCTATAGGCTTGAGGGAAAACCAAATGTCATTGTTTGCTAAAGGAATATAGTAATAAATGGACTCAATGATATATTTTCATACCAACCCTCATAGAGAAGTCTCTTGCAGCATATGAAAAGTAACACAAAGACACACAGTTGCACAATATGCAGAGGGTAAGTGGTCACTTCTAAATGGGACATCTGTATCAAAGGCACATGAGTCTCAGGCATTTACATGGAAGAGAAGGTAGAAAAGTTGTAAAATCCAGAGATGGAGGATGACTCTAAGGAAATGGCATCTTCAAAACACAACAGAAATAGTAACTACATAAACACAGAGACTATATTACCATGTGTAGGATCTACACAGGTTCAATCCAAATAAAGTTCTAGCACTGACAATTGCACAGAGTAGACCAAGAATTGAGTGACAAGCTACACCCTCTCAGCTGGACAGCTGAGTACCTAGGCCCTATACCCTGGGGCCAAACCCCGACCCCTCCCTTTCTTGCCTCAGCTGTACTAGCCAGGGAGTGGGCAAGCCTCCTGCATGCAGGCTACTCCAACACCCCTGCATTGGATCACACAATCTACAAGTTACACTCTTCTCCCAATCCCAAACCCATCTCCAGAGACCTCAGAAGCTTCCTTAGACACAGACAGTGACTACAATGATCAGTCCAAGTGAGAATCCCTGAGACACAGACACTGATTGCAAGGATTGGACTAAGTTGTATGACAATTGGACTTGTATGACAGGAACTTTAAGTCTTTGAAGAAAGAAATTGAAGAAGATATCAGGAAATGGAAAGATCTCCTATGTTCTTGGATAGGTAGGATCAACATAATAAAAAAAGACAATCTTACCAAAAGCTAACTACAGACTCAATGTAGTCCCCATCAAAATCTCAACACAATTCTTCACAGACCTCAAAAGAACAATACTCAACTTCATATGGAAAAACAAAAAACCCAAGATAGCCAAAACAATGCTGTACAATAAAGGAAGTCCTGGAAGTATCACCAACCCTGACATTAAGTTCTATTATAGAGCTTCAATAATGAAAACAGCTTGGTATTGGCATAAAAACAGAGAGGTTGACCGATGGAATCGAATTGAAAACCCGGATATTAATCCACACACCTATGAACACCTGATTTTTGACAAAGAAGCTAAAACTATACAGTGAAAAAAAGACTGAATATTCAACAAATGGTGCTGGCATATCTGGATGTCATTGTGTAGAAGAATGCAAATAGATCCATCTCTATCACCATGCACAAAACTCAAGTCCAAATGGATTAAAGACCTCAACATAAATCCAGCCACACTGAACTGCATAAAAGGGAACATGGGAAGTAGCCTTGAACACATGGGCACAGGAGAGCACTTCCCAAATATAGACCCACTGGCACAGACAGTGAGAGCAAAAATAAATTAATTGTACCTCCTGAAACTGGGAAATTCCTTTTAGGCAAAGAACACAGTCAATAAAACAAAATGGCAGTTAACTGCATGGGAAAAGATCTTTACCAAGCCCATATTGGACAGAGGACTGATCTCCAAAATATTTAAAGAACTCAAGAAACTAGACATCAAAATACCAAATCATCCAATTAAAAAATGGGGTACAAATCTAAACAGAGAATTCTCAACAGAAGAATCTCAAATGGTTTCAAGACACTGTAAGGAACAGCTCAACATCCTTAGCCATCAGGAAAATGCAAATCCCAATGAGTCTGAGATACCATCCTCCACAAATCAAAATGACTAAGACCAAAAGCACTGATGATAGCTTATGCTGGAGAGGATGTGGAGTAAGGGGAACACTGCTCCATTGCTGGTGGGAGTGCAAACTTGTACACCATCTTTGGAAATCAGTATGGTGGTTTCTCAAAAAATTGGGAATCAATTAAACTCAAGACTCAGGAGTACCACTCTTGGGTATATACCCAAATGATGGAGACACAAGGATGTTTGCTCAACTGTGTTCATAACAGCATTATTTGTAGTAGCCAGAACCTGGAAACAGCACAGATGTCCCTCAACCAAAGAATAGATAAATAATATATGGTACAATTACACAATGGAGTAGTATTCAGTGTAAGAAACAATGCCACCTTGAAATTTGCATGCAAATGGATGGAACTAGAAAAGGCCATCCTGAGTGAGGTAACTCAGACTCAGAAAGACAAACATGGTATGTACACACTCATAAGTGGATATTAGGTATAAAGCAAAGGACAACCAACCTATAATTCATGTCCCCAGAGAAGCTAGATAACAAGGAGAAACCTAAGAGATGCATATATAGATCCCCCTGGGAAGGGAAAATAGGCAAGAACTCCTGAGAAAAATTGTAGCATCTGGGGTGGAGAAGAGAGGGTGGAAGGGGACAGGGAGGAAATAAGGGAAGTAGGGAGGAGAACGTGAGGTAACAGGATGGGCAAGATGCGGGAAGAACAGAGAGGGAGAGCAAGGAAAAAGATATTTTGATTGAGGGAGCCATTATGGGGCTAGCAAGAAACCTGGAAGGTGGCATGGGTAGAAGGTGGGGGGAGGAAACTGGACTTGGTATGTGCATTTGGAAAAGATTGCTTTAAAAATAAATTTTAAAAAAGTTCTAGCACTGAGAATGGGAAGTAGACATAAAGTTTCACCAATCAGAAATAAGTTATTTGCAACTGATGCCTTCTGGAAAAGGACGAATGAGTTTTCTCCAATGAAGGGTCACTCAGAATACCAACCATATTTCAGGACATTACCCATACCTAGAAGTACTTGGGCAACACAAAACAGACTCTCTCTCTCTCTCTCTCTCTTTCTCTCTCTGTATATATATATATATATATGACTTCTTATTTGATTTTGTTTTGCTTTTTTATTTTTTGACTGTTTTGGTTTGGTTTTGTTTTATGGAGGAAGAACAGGAAGTTTAGTGGACAGAGAAATGGCTAGGATCTGGGAAGAGTTGGAAGAAAAGAAAGACTATGATCAAAATGTATGTTGAAGTTTTTAAAATATTTTTTAAGTGTGTCAATGATCTGAGTAGGTATTTCTCCAAAAGGACATACACACACCATCAACAAGTACATAAAAAGATACTCAAGGTCATTGTCTATTCGAAAATTAAAATCAAAATAATACAGAGGTAAAATTTCGCACTTACTAGGGCAGCTACAATAGAGAAAGAGCAAAGAATAAATATGGGGGGAGTTAACTGACATCTTCACATATTGCTGCTGATAAAGTACAGTCCTCTCATTGGAAAACAGTCCATATGTCCCCCCCATGCCATTGGATAAACATAGAGCAACAATTTGACCCACCAATTTTATTCCTCAGTAGAAGTATTCAAAGTGGACTAAAAATATACAGTTACACAAAAACCTTACACAGGTGTACACAATGCACAAAAATCTTATCTTACACATAAACTTATATCAGCCCAAATGCCTGGCAACTGATGTAGTGGATGAATAGACAAATAGAATGTGGTCTATTCATAAAACGGACCATCATTTATTAATACAAAGAAATCTAGGGGCTAGGAGATGGCTCAGCTGGTAAAGTGCTTGCCAGGCAAGCGTGAGGACCTGAGTTTAATTCCAAAAATCCACGAGAAAAATGAACATGTCTGGTTGGATAGATGGCTTGGTTGTTAAAAGCACACACTGCTTTTGCAGAAGTCTTGAGCTGGGATCCCAGCAACCATGCTTGGCAGCTAAGAACAACCTGTAATGCTAGCTGCCAGGGTTCTGATGCACTCTTTTGGATGCTACAGTCATTCCATTCATGGACAAACAACACATACGCACACACACACACACACACACACACACAGAGAGAGAGAGAGAGACAGAGACAGAGACAGAGACAGAGACAGAGACAGAGAGACAGACCAACAGAGACAGTGAGACAAAGAAAGCTTTAAAAAAAATAAGCAGCTGTGGTGGTCCATGTTTGTAGTTCTGCTCCTGGCAATGCAAAAATTAGTGGATATCTGGGACTTGGTGGCTAGCTCGTCTAAACTATTCCTTGAGTTCTAGGCCAATGATAGACAATCTCAAAAAACAAAGGTGATGGCCCAAGAAAAGACACTGGAAGTTTATATCTGGTCTCCACATGAATATGCACTTGCCCAAATAGATATACAAAAGAAGCTAACATCAATGTTATCGATGAGAACCTTGAAAATATGAACTCAATATAAAAAGGATAGTCCCCATTTATTCACATTGGCTAAAAAAGGCAATACTGTAGCCAAAATGTCCATTTGTGGCTTCCTAGACAAAGGTTGGGGAAGTTTGAAGAAAATAAAATGTAAGTGACAGCAAGCACCAGGAGATGCTAGAATGTCCCGGAATTGACTGTGGCATGCTTACACAAACCTATGAATGCAGTAATCCCAATCATATTTGTTCTGTACTATTGTACACCAAAATGAACAATATATAGGCAAATGTATGGTTTATGAATTGCATCTCTGTAATTCTGATGGAAAAGCCCCAAGCAGTGAAAATATTTAAGACTTTCAAATATATAGGAAAACTTTACATATACAAATATTTAAAAAAACTAGAATGGATAATTGTTCTACTATGATTAATTGCAATTTACTTGAAAATCACTAGCAATATAACGCAATTATGACAATTCAGCTATCTTGAGTGCTAGCCTGGTCCTCTTTCAGAATTTTTCTATCCTTCTAAAAACTTTGTAGCAAAGCTTTTAGTTTAAAAATTATCATCATTTAAAAATTTTAAAATGTAAAAAAAAACATTGAGGGAAAGAGAATTTAATTAACTTCCCCTAAGAAAGAAACAGTGACACACAGCTGAAATCCTTGCATTGAGGAGGCACCGGCAAGGGGTCACAAAGTCTTAGACCAGCCTGAGTTACTGCCTGTGATGTCATTTCAAAGAAGAAAATGGAAAATAAAATAGAATAACAAATGTAGTTGGTCTATTTCACAGACAACAGTCTCTGAAAGTAGGTTTGATTAATATATTTTCATCATTATTTATTATTTCTAGGGGTGATGAAATTATTCTAATGTGTTCTTCCACATTTTTTTCTTCCTCTTCGATGCTTTGCATAACTAATTATTTATAGCAATCTAAGAACTGCATTGTGAATCCATGGCTGGACCACTGTGTTTTCTCTTGTTCATTCATCTGGGCTGTGAGTTCCTAGAGAGCATATACAGCGTTCCAAGTCACTGTCATTGAACAGAGTATGAGGAGTAAATTCAGCCTAAATATTCCACACTGGTTCTCCCTGAGTTGTTGAAGTTTGTTTTTAAAAAGTATTCATTTTTCTCTGCTTCAAAAATCTGTTGAAGTAGAGCATTTGACCATTCATTGGCCTGGACAGCATGTGCCCTTCTCCCGGGCAGGATGTGACCTTCTCTTTCTGAATCTGCCACTTGGTAAACTCTCTATGCTGACATTAGTTGCGACCCTTCACTAGCCAGGGAATGTAGGAGTTAAACCATGCCGATGAATCTGAGAGCCTTTCAGACAACCTTGCTAGAAGAATTACACTTTGACCTATTCTCAAATATTAACATTTTTTTTCTCAGACAAACATCTTGGTAGAAATTTAAATTTCTGTTACCAAATTTCCCAAAATAAACATTACATTTACAGTTGTTTTCTCCCTGTGTTAGGATGCTCACATGCCTTATAACCAGAAATTTTATTTTCAAAAATATATTTGGAACACTTCTCAGCCTTGGGATTAAATGATATATTTTTTCTCATGTAAAAAAATAAATTTAAGTCATGAAATAAACTTCCATTATGGCTTTAGTCACTGTTCAAAATGGTTTTTTTTTTGAAAATTGAGTTATTGTTCGAGCCTGGCTATTTAAGGGTGAATGGTAGGGCTGAAGGTGCAGCTTAGGAGTTCAAGAAGCAGTCCAGTGCCTTAGCACAAGAGGCATTTGCTGTTGATTCCTTCCACTGAGAGACACGGAAAATAAGTAAATAAACTGAGTCCTAGTCTCTGCACGGCTATTCTTCATGGATTTTGTATATGTCTTGTGACATCTCTTATACTCAGACTATGGTTTTGAGTAGTTGATGCAGAATAACCTTGAAAAATAAAGATAACTATCTCTGGGGGAAAGGTAGATACTTTATTGTTTATCCCAAATAATAATAAAGATATTCTTTACCTCTGGGTAAGGCAGGCTAACTAGCATTTCTTTAAGTGATTTGGGTTTTTAAGCCATAGTACTATAGCACATCACAGTGCTACTATCACTCAGAATATTGAGGGGCTGATAAAAGGAATTTTCAAGAAGGAAGTTATGTGTAACCTAGAAGTTTCATGTAGCTCCCATTTTTATAAATGTATGGTAGGTTACTTTGTTATGAAATTAAGGTAAACACTGAGACCTGTTATGGTTCTTCTATTTTCTTTTAAAGATTTATTTTAATGCTTAATTATGTGCATAATTATGTGTGAGAACATTCACATGTATGTGCAGTTCCTGTGGAGTTCAGAAGAAAGCATCATATCCCCCAGAGATGGAGCTATAGATGTCTGTGTGTCAGCTGATATTGGTACTGGAAATTGAACTCGGATCTTCTGCAAGATCGGGACATGCTCTTCACCGTTGTACCATCTCTCCAGGCACAGATAATGAATTCTAAATACATGGATTTCACACAAGATGGCTATTTTATATAGCATACAAGTTGACTTTTAAAATATCACTGTCAAATCAACATGCCTAATTTCTATGATAATGATAATGATAATACTTAAAATTAAATGCATGTCCTTTTCATGGACATTTCCTTTTGACTTCATTTCTAAATTTTGGTGTTGTCCTATATTTTTTTTAAACAAGTTGTTTCAGAGTATGGAAAAATTGTGGTTTAAACATGTATTCTCTGATTTTATTGCAGAGAAAAAGAAGCAAATAGAAAAATTTAACTATAATATCATCAATAAATATTCTGGAACAATCATTTTTATAATGTTGTTTGGACACCCCATGATTGTGAAATCAAAAGCTTTTTTATGGCTTAAAGTCAAGAACAACACAATTTTGTCATCAACTTAAATCCTATTTCAGTAAACATTGCAGTCTTAATAAAAACATTGACCATGCCCTGGCAATATCAGGCACTTTTAAATAAGTAAATTGGTTTATATATATTATGTATTTTTCCATTTTGTTCATAATTCTCATGAGTGTAGAATAAAGTAAAAAAGCAAGGACAATTCCTCCTTGTATTCTGTACAACTAACAGAAAATGTCCACTATAATAAATGATAATTGAATAAATGAACTTTGCATGTTAAAAATGCCTACTCCTGCCTTGTAATGCTATTCACCTACAAAAAAAAAATGGCTTGGTTTTCACATTCAGATGGTGAGTCCACCTGATAACACTGGAGTAATTAGCACTGAAAAAGCTGTTTGAGAAAATGTACATGGGGAAAGTCTGGCCAATTCTGTTCAAGGTCACCTAGCTAATTTGAAACACTGGTTCAAGTCAAGCTTATCATGTGTAATTCCTCAAGGTATCTGCACTATCTAATAAAATTGACTCCGCAAAAGTCAATGTTTATGAAATACCCAGTGTACATTAGGTTATACTTCCGTAAGAACTAGGGACAAGACTGCCTAAAAGGGCTCAAGAGCTGAAATTGACAGAAAGGCAGGCAGGAAACATAAACAAGTGAATTGCGAAGGCAAATGATTCCCACCATCTGCTTAGCTTGCTTCTGCTCTCGCGTTGCCAGCAGCCTTTTGAGAAGACACGGACCCATGCTGCTGCCCTCCATCAGACGCTCGCTGTCCTTCCCATCTGGGATGCCCTCTCTGAAGCTCAATGATATCACTTTGACTTTGCCCTTTGTTATGGAAATGTACAAGGTAATGGGAGCGCGTAAAGAGCCTTCACGAGCTCGGCAAATAATGTTCAAGGCAATGTTAGAACATGATGCTGACCCCAGCCCACTCTTTAGGTGACCAAATGAAAGCAAATACAAAACGGAGTTTAAAATGTAATGGGCCACGTAGAAACTTGTTTGGTATTCAGCGGATATTTTCTAAATACTCGGTGTGTCAAGTTCTCTGCCAGGCTCTGCAGATAAGAGAGACAATGGGAGGGAGCTAAGACATGCCTATAGATTAGAGGACAGAGGAAGATATATAATCCACGGGACAATGATGAGTGGAGTATCTGCCATATAAGAAACAACTTTGAAGTTTAGGCATAGGAAAGCAGAGTGATGGGTAGTTATGGTCGGTTGTATAAAATTAAGACTTTCACTAAATGGTAACTGAAGTTCTTCCCTGTGTAGTGAGAGCAGAATAAAGAATAAATTTAAAGGAAGAGTAAGGAGGAGATAACTTGAAGAAAGTCACTGATAAAGAGAATACTGATACAATCTAAGAGAAGAAAGCAAATCTGTGTTCTTTTGCTCTGAGCAGAGGAATGAGGCAAGGAGAGGAGGGGTTGCTCTGATCAACCACACAGAGGTCACAAACTCTATGCCTAGTCAATGCTGCAGTAAAGAACTATGACTATAATCCACATACTTAAGGAAGCAGCGGTTGGAGAATCCTAATAAGGGTAAGAAAATGGATCTTACCATCCAGAGGAGGACTCTTTCTGTTGCACCCAGAGCAGACTGTGGGTGGAAGTACATTATAATGAATATGGTATGCGTTGTGACTGGGAATCTAAAGAACATTTGAATGATTACCAGTGCAAACACGGCAATCAAAACAGAATGCATGTTAGCATAGCAGCCTGGGCCAATACCACTGCCAAAGGTGTGACAAGATGACCAAGACTGAATGGCAATGTTTCATTCTTCTGAGTCTCATGGGTCACACTGGCTCCTTGTTCTGACATGCTCAGATCTATATATTTATATTTTTTAGCAAATATTTGCCCATTTCTAAATAGAAAACATTAAACACACCCCGAGGATCATGGTAGTTGCAGCCTCAGGGTCCTGACTATTCCCTCTCATTGTTTCTGATGTTGTCATGCTCTGGTTGAATACGAGGGAAGGCTACTGCAGGTCTTACACAGCCTGGGCAGAACAGAGCAGGGATTCGCCTTTAGTTAAGATAACAAGCACAGGCTCTCCTCGCTCAATGAGACCGGCCACAGCATTACAAATGGTAGCAGTTTAAGTGGCTTGTACGACATTGCAGGGGAAAACCACAGATTTTTCAGAGCCTAGAAGAAGCACCGTGTCTCAGCTCATTATTAAAAAGGAAGGGAATGTTTCACAAAATACGGCCTTGTGGGCGAAAGCTGTCTTTCTTTGTTCCTTGGAATGGCAGAGTGTGACTTTACATCTCAGGCCAATTATCCTCCAACAAGTTTCAGAAACTGACAAGACCTATAAAACAGGGGGATGAAATGATGACAGCACCACACTGCAGTTTACTCTGTACCCAGCATTTGCATCTGATTTGGTGCCTCTCTAGGAGGGGTGAAAAAAAATCTAACTATATGGACAAAAGATGTTCTAATACAGGAACCACATACTCAGCCACTAATTTGGACCATCTCATCCTGCTGCTGGACAGTTGTCCCTTAGATCAGGACCTTTCTATCAACATCCAACAGTAATTTTTCCTCCTAAAATATTAGGATTAGCCAGTTGCAATCAGAAAACCGCACTACACTCAGTGTGCCTCCAATCCAGCCTACAAAGAATGTAACTTGAGTTTTCACAGAGTATGAATGGCTGGAACTTGACACCCAAAACAAACCATAGGGGCTCGTGGAGAGAGTTCATACAGGCTTGCTCTCACCGGAGAGGAGCGAGAATCAGAGTTGGAAATTAATCGTGTCTTTCCATCAACTAGACACTGTGCTCCCATCAGGTTAGTGCTTGTCCTGGCCCCAGAAGCCCCAGGAAACCCGAGACACTCTCCTGCAGGCTCCTGTTGCCAGCACTCCCCATGGGGAAGACAATACAGGAAGGACCGCTCAAAAATCACAAATGGGACCGAATAAGGGGCGTGAACATTTCTGATTTGTTTTCATTTCCCCAGCACACAGGGAATTCACTTAGAATATCCCCATCATAAAAAGGGAAATGATCAGAGAGATGTAGAAAAGAGACTGCCGAAAACTGATTTTCAGATACCTAGTAATGTTCTGCAAGAGAAAACATTGTGTCAAATGTGAATTAAATTTGAACAACAGCCTTTCAAATGCAAATCCTTCGGAAGAGATGTCGTTGATATGCAACCTCTGAAAACCTTTCAAAGGAAATAAAATGTATAAATGTGATAATTAAGATCTCTATTTATAGGAAAATGATCAGATTACGTTTGTTCAGAAATGTTTTTGTACCTGCAACACGGAGGGCAGAAATAGAAAGTGAGGTTCGATTTTGAAATTTGCAGGTTGGAGGTGAAAATGGAATGATAGCTTGTCTGACAGAGGTGGGGATTTTCCTCTGCTATGCTAAGACCTATTATTATGCACCTATAATTGCCAAGGCCCTTCTGACCTCTATCCGCTCTTCCCCATGCAGCCCAATTTTAGCCCTTCTGGCAACATCATCCTCTTTTCATCCTAGGTGGTGGTTGCTCAGCTATCTGCAGCACTATTTGACTAAAGAGTGGCCCTTAGGAGGCACTAACCTGATGTAAGAAGAAAGGAGGTCTTGTACAAAATACTTTCTGTAGACAGAACTGTGTGCAGAAGAGTTATTGTGATGATCCCAGGAGACAGTGAGGAAGGCAGGACTTGGTTGTAACAGTGTGATGTTGTCTGAATCTTCAGCTGGTTCTGAAACAAAGACAGGGGTATTCCACCATAGGGAATCGCTGTTTAGAGTGGCCATGGTTTTGTATAAGAGAGTCTGATATCAGTCCAGGGCTTTTGACAGAAAAGTTCTTAGGTGACTGTGATCTTCGAGGCAGGAGGCATTCTCCATGACGTGATATCAAAAAATGCATATTCTCAAAGCTTGAGAGTGGTATAAAAGATTCAGGGAGGGTGTTCAGTGGGTAGTGCAGTTGTAGATACAACAGAATTTATAGGTTCCTCATTCCTCAGCCTTTGCCCTCACCAATCTGACTCACCACTAATAAGTTACTCTTACCAAAAGGCATTTACCTGAGAAAAGAAAATACATAAGGCTGTTCTCTGAAGTTAATGCCAGGTGTTGTATCATATTCATTTAGAGTATTATGCCAAAATCAACTCAAAGATAAACATAGTATGAGTGAATAAGAAGCTAAGATGGAGACCTAGAGAAATTGTTGGTTCTCTGGGTATTTTGGGCAGAAGAGAAAGGCACCAGATATCTGAAAGAACATCGTGTTATGATGGCAAAGAGAAGATACGGAGAACAGAAGAAACTCTAGCTAGTATGCAGTCCTGCTAGGACAAGCTCTGTACTTATCCAGAAGTAAAGGGCATCTTACCCTTCATTGAAGGCTACTCGGCTACTTCCTGTCTAGCGGAAGAAATTTGAGCATTATGCTTTCCAAACGTCTGTGGTAGATATAAGAAAGTCTGAAAACTCAGAAGGTATGATGTACTTTGAAAGGCAATGTAGCAGATGAAATTCTGGGATTGTTCAGTTGACTTCTAAACTCTATCATCTACAGATTGTCAAAAATCCCCTGGTTTCCATTTTCTCACTAGACTTACTTCCAACCCTACACATCTCATTTATATTTCTGCTTGGCCTCTTGCTTTCTTTTGGCAATCAATATGCTGAAAAGTGGACAAATAACCTTACGTGACATCCAAGGCATTTCTTTTGTCACCTGATGGGACATGTCAACTTGGCTAATGGTTATTTTTCTGGATGGATTTGTTAGTGAAGTGGCCAAACATTCAGAGGACCAGGACCGTTGTGCTCTTGTGAGACTTCTTTTAGCTGGTTCTTTACATTCTGGAGGTTCAGAGCATTTACAAAAACATCTGAACTCTTAGGATTTCATTTGAACCAAAATCCAAACTTTGAACCTTTTATGGTTTTGCACATCACAAGTGTATGTGTCTCCCGCCTTGATATTATTTCCTCTGGTCCCCTCCTGACTCTTTGTCCCTTGAATAAAACTGAACAGTTAGTTGGAGATCACAACTCGATCCAAGGGTCACCTTCTCCTGATGACCTTCCCTCTCCAACAACCGCTTTAATTAAAGAGCACGCCCATGAGCAACCACCTTTCTGTGGGCCCTTGGATGTATTCTCAAGACAGATTTTCGCTGTCACATAGCTGTGGTAGCCCCCTCGCTCTGAAAGAGTAGCAAGTCCCAGTAGATCATAGATCTTAACCCCATGACAGGCCAACCTATTTATGCTGGCTCCTAATAATGACTTATCTTGATAATGGCACTATTCATCCTGGAAGCCAGCTCACAGCACTCCCTTGACCACATGTGCTCTTTTTATTCAGGCATGTGTCTATACACATCCACATACCACAACAGTACAAAGGTCTTGACTGCTGGGGCTTTAATCAGCCCTTTCTTCCTTTTGCTTAGCTTTGGGGCCTGATCCTAGGGATTAGGGAAGCCAGTGCACCCTTCACTTTATCACCGGCGTGGGGGAAAACAGAGGGAAACCAGAATGGAACAATTGGGAGTCTGGCTTCCTATTCACGTTCTTGCTTATTAGGCTCTGTGTACATCAGCCATGATGCGGCAAAGCAAGTTGAAAACTTGTGCGACACATGTTTAATAGTGGGGATTTTCCCCTCGTTTTATCTCCTCTCCTTCTCTCCTTCCATTTAATGAACCAATTATTCTGACAAGGAGGAGAATGCTCCCTTCCCAGCTCTCTCTCACTTGGATCCTTTATTCCCTGCCTCTGTAAAGTGCTGCCTAATTTGGCATAAGACCCTATTGTAGGTTATTTTTACATTCACCATGAATTGTGTAAAATTGTTTCAGCACTTTGGAAATTTTTCTTTTAAAGCAAGAAACGTTATTGTATCCCCTGCATGAATGACAGGTAAGATAGTAAGAAAATGTCCAAATGTGTATACACTCAGTTGCACTCATTTTACTTAACAATATTTCAGTTTGTTTCCTAGATCAGATCAAATACAAAGGAGAAACGCATAGGCTACATATTAATGGGTTTCTGCTTCCATAGAAATGCTTAAAGTGCAGTAAATCTCATTGAAGACATCTTAGCTAGTCAATGTTGATAACGAAGCACAATAGAATCTTATTAATTCATGCACTAACTTTATTTATATAACAAAAATCGGGGCAGAATTGCTAGGCATAACTAAGTATTTCGATAATAAAATGGAAACAGTTTTCTGAAGTATTAATTCGATTTATCTTAAGACTTTTTTATTCCCTCTCATTTGGGCAGATATCTTTATTACTGATCTCTCTTGCATAGTGCAATCTGGATTAGTTTCATATATAGTTTTAAAGTGCTTGTCTTACATTATAAATAAACTGAACTGAGTGGTACTCATGAAATATCTTGAAGTAGAAGATACTTTTTCATCAGTAATGAGTGTCAGGTGTTGTGAAAGATAAGTTATAAAGTCATAAACAAGAAGCTGTTGCTACCTTTCAGGAGCTGCTGAATCAGAGGAGAACAGGCTTCCTAAACTCACTAGTGTCTTAAGAGAGGCAAGAAGGATTCCTGTTTTAATTGTGAGGTCTCAACATTCCTTCTTTCTGAACTATGCCTAGTTCTAAAGAATACTGGTTCTGCCAATGTCAGTCTGTGTAGTTAGAAAAGAATTGACTCTACTTTGGTGTAAAAGTCCTAGGCTATTGTGCCATAGGATGGAATATCTTCAAATGAATGAGTAGCTAATCAATCAGCATGTTCCTCTCTTGGTTTTTTCACCCCTGGAGGCACTATTTTGTTTTTAAGGCTGATGGAACATAAATACAAAATTTTTGGTACTAAAACACCATGGAGAAAAAGAATTAAGAGTTGGAGAAAATTCTAGATATTGCTGAAACATTCTGTTCCAACTCTTTGTAACTCAATTCTATGAACTTCTCCAGTTAAGGGAGATAATATACAAAGCTATAAATGTCTATGTGTATTGAAACCATATCAAACATGGAAGCGTGTACATGCTTTCTTAGGTATAGCTCCTCTCCATGGAATGCAAATAAAACTTCCAAGTGCATGTGTCTAAAGGAAAGGTGGTAAAAAGTTTGTAGAAGAGATTTTTAGTAAAGTGTCCTAAACTCATCAAAAACACAAATGAAAACATTTGCTGTATTTTTGCATGGATTTTAGAGTTTTAAAATAAACTTGAGAAGTTAACCTTCAGTTCCCATCTATACTGAGGATTACAGAAGCTTTTTTTTTTTTTTTTTTTTTTTTTTTTTTTTTTTTTTTTTTTTTTTTTTTTTTTTTTTTTTTTTTTTTTTTTTTTTTTTTT
>PVIU01007126.1:0-68540 GCA_004026605.1 Ondatra zibethicus | reverse complement strand
AGCCAGGAGAGATAGCCAACCCAAGAAGGTAAAACTTAGTTCTGGAAAATAGTGTGCCAATTAATGATATTTAAATGTCAAGATAATGAAATATGTTGTAAATTACTGCTTGGAGCAGCATGTGGACTAAATGGCATTTTGTGACCCCTTCAGTTCTATGATCCTATGAGTCCATAAGGTTATCTTCATCGCCTCGTGACACTGATGTCTAAGTTTACTATACAAGCTCTTAGTTTTGAACTGATGTGAGCAATTTATTCTCCAAATTGAAATTACCTGCTGTTTTAGCATTGCAGAAACATGTCCTTTCTATTAGATGTTTTTCCCCTCTCTTTTAAAATATACGGTGAGGAGTAAAATTGTCGGGTACAAGCTGCCCTTCAAATGGAGCTCTCTGGTATCCCACTGCATATCCTTGTGACCTCACCTTGCTCCTCGGTGACCAGTTCTGTGCTTGCTTTTACTGGCTTTCTACAGATACAACCCAAAAAGGACTTTGCCGAAGCGCACATTGGTATGCTTTCTGCTGCTCTTCTGAAGACTTCTCTGAATACAAAGTATAGAGCTTGTGAAAATTGCCTGTGTTCATACATACAGAATCAGTAAAAGCATAAGAGCCAAACGCAGGTGGGCCAGTGCATCCTTTATCTCATCCCATGTAGATAATGATGAGAGAGATTTTATCTGGCTGTTCAAAAGGACACAGAGGAGGTTAAATTCCATCTCTATGGAGGTCTGTGACCAATTTGACTAACATCCTAGTATGCTACACTCCATTATCCTGAGTTCCTTCAATCTGTGCTCTGCTCTTCTGTTCTTCAAAGAAATGGCCTGCAAATGTGCTTTTGATCCATATGTCGCTTTGAGAGGCAGGAGCGACACACGTTAGCATCAACATTATTACTATTGCTTTTTCTTAAGAAGCATCTAATTGTCTTGAAATAGTGATGCCCAAATTACAAATGATGACGTTGGTCTAATTTCTTAGTCCAGCTATAATAATAAACTAATAGTTAACTAGAGATGTGTGGGGTGGGGGCAAAATGTGGGTGATTTTGAAACATAACTTGAGCAGGAATAGCTGTAAGAATTATTTTCAAAATTGTGTCCTTTGTGAGATTTGACTTAAAATCCACAAAATCTAAGATGTTATATCCATACCATTTAGCATTTTAATGCCCTAGTAGGTTCTATATAAGAAAACAAACAAAGAAGAAAACAGATGTCATTTACTGAATGCTGCAGAACTTATAAATGATCATATTTTAAACATGACCTCAATTGTTATATTCCCTTTGTTTGTAACTCTGCATTAATATACACTACCTTAGCAGCTCTCAACAAGGTGCTTAGCTTACCCAAAATTTCTTTTATGGAAAATTGTTAGAGAAAAACCTATTTTGCTGAGTTTTAGAGTATTTTAAATAAGAATATTTGCAGGTGGCATTGAAGCTATGCCTAACACATAAAAGTATGAAATAAATGATATGTATTTTCTGTACCAAGGAAAACAAAAAAGCCAAGTTTTATCTATTTAAGAACAATAGACAATACTCTATAATGTAGAATAAAACATTAAAATTAAGGTAAAAGTTTTCAGTTGATTTTATCATGCAACATTACAATGAAGCTAAGTAAAGTGAATTTGCATATTCTAAATGGCAGAAACACTTTAACTCATGCTGTGGGACAATGGTCTGTACCCTGTCACTTGTATTTTAAATAAATGCTGATTTGTCAGTAGCCAGACAGGAACTAGAGGCAGGGCAACAAGAATTCTGGAAAGAGGGAAGTTTCAGTCTGCAGTCATCACCTAGACAGAGAGGAAGTCAGACACACAGCAAGCAAGATGTGACTGCCTTGCTGAAAAAGGTACCAAGCCACATGGCTAACACAGACAAGAATTACGAGCTAATATAAGTTATAAGAGTTAATAAGAAGTTTGAGATAATAGGCCAATCTGTTTATGATTAATGTAGACCTCTGTGTATTTCTTTGGGATTTAATGACTGCGGGAACTGGGCAAGACAGAAAACTCAGTCAGCAAACTCATATAAGCATTTAATCGAATATAAGTTTTTTTTTTTGCAAGAGGGCTACAAATGCATCATCTATTAGACACCACAAAAATTGGTATCAATATTTAGCTAATAGAATTAAAATCAAAGTGAGCTTACAAGTAAGGAGTATAGCTTTATATAGCAGTGACCAGAACTCTGGACCTATGGTTATAGTCAAGGATTCAAAGGCTGCTCTGAAGTCTACATTTAATAACATGGGCTGCCTTCTGCAGGGCACTTAATTTCTCTAGGGCTCAATTTCCTACAGTTCAAATCTAGTTAAAACAAAAGGGATGGGCTTGATAATCCCTAAGGGTCTTTCCAATTGGAAAATGTCACTATTCTATAATTTTAAGGATCTTTTCCTAAAGAAAGACCAAAGCAAAAAAGAAAAAAAGATGGTAAATTTTTCTTTGCACAGAAGTATGATTATATGGCAAAAATCATTTGTCCCTGACCTTGATCTTAACATAAATGAAAATGCCATCCCAGAAATCACAGAAAATCAGATAGAGTTCAATTCACCATGATACATGCTGAGTTTCTTTTGAAAAAGACACATGACACAGGGTTTAGGTTTTCTGCAACCATAATGACATCAGGATCTACAGTAGACTTCCACTAATGAGGCTCCAGTGTTGATAGGGGAGGAAAGAAACCAGACAAGAATAATTTGTAATTAGCCCATCAATTATTTGTATATAAGTATATGCTTCTTAAGTGCTTAAGGAACTTAAAAAAATGAGCATTTCCCCCTCAATGCTTTGCTCTCTATTGCATATTTTTAACTTATGGTAAACATTTGAGGACAAATATTGTTGTTTATAGACAAGTTTTTCCTTTGAATTTCTTTTTATTCTTTTTCTGGTTTTGTGGGTATATAAATAAATTGTTTGGTGAAACAGTCTTAAAATATTCCATGGAGATGTGCATAACTGAGAAAATTCAAGGAAGAATCATGTGGATTGGAGAACTACCTAAAGAAGTGTCTACCTGCAGATGTTGGTGGTACATGCCTTTAATCCCAGCACTAAATAGGCAGAGGCAGTCAGATTTCTGTGAGTTCGATACCAATCTCATGTCCAGAGTGAGTTCTAGGACAGCCAGGGCTACAGAGAAAAATCCTGCTTCAAAAAATACCAAGAGGTGGGGTGTCTACCTGTCACCTCAAAAAATTTTTTCTAGTAAAATAATAACCTAAAATCTTGAAAGATTGTTTTTATAATTCCAAAATATCTTTTTGTTTCTCTAAATATATGTTTTATTCAATAGATCCATAAACCTACCATAAATTTCTAATTACTACCTGTCTGTCTCTATTTATGGTCAGTTTGGAAAAGTTGGCAAGGCATTTAATAGGATAACAGTGGTAAGTGAACAATGGTGCTATAGAGGGAACATTGTGTCGGGGACCAGCCTTGACAAAAACACCTCTTTCCAGGATAAGCTCATGGGGAATCAGAAATATAAGTAAAAAGTATGAAGACGTGAAAATAATAAACCAGAAACCATATCAAGGTGCCAGGAGACAGTTCCAATGAATGCTGAAATCTCTTGGTTTAATTTTTCATAAACTTTTATACCCCAATACAAAAAGGAGGCAACAAAAGACTTCTTTAACATGATACAAAGGACTACTCGAAAAGTTAACTGCTTTAACACTTTGAGGTATCAAGTCATTAGCATTCTGTTGTTTAGGGAATAAAGCCACCCTATCATGAAGGCAGCCATTCCCCAGGTAACTTCCTATTACATAAGAAGGAGCAGAAGTATGCTTACACATCCTGACCATCTGTCAGGATGGAATGAATCTACTTGTGTGAGCCATCTTAATGTCAAAAGAACCAAGTAACACATCCTGAGTCAAAATGTGTAGTTACACTTGTTGTCAACAATTATGAGCAACCTCCAAACTCTCTGACCATCAGACAAGGTAGAATAGGCTCATAATTTTGGACCTCCACAACCTTGCCACCCTTTGTAGACATAAAACTCATGGGATGCTGGACAGAGACCTTCTCAAACTGTCACATCCCATCTCAGAAGATTACTTCCAATAACACAATGGGGAAAAGAATAATTAGAAATTACCTGACAATGTTGTTGATTTGGGAGTCATGATTTTATAATGTACAAATTAGTCTCTTTATGTTATTTTGGAAGGTGGAAGATAATAGCAACATGAAATGTTAACATATTCTAGACAGCTGAAATAGTTCATTTTAAATAATTTCTTGACTTTACATGAAAAAGTTTCTACCTGTTTAACTCAGATAACCAACTCTCCCTTTGATATGACTTTATATTTTTTTAACAATTTTGTTTCTTTTTCAAAAAGTTTAACATATTCATCCCCCTCCCCATTCTTCCATTTCTACCCTCTCTACTGTCTTTTGCTTTCCCACCCAAATTTGAGATTTTTTTTCCTATCATTTAATTTATCCTTCGAGTCCAGTTTGTGATAGAGCAATCCTTGGGAGTTGTGTGGTTAACTTTCCAGTGACTCTCTTCAGTTAGTTGTAGGGTTTTATGCCCACTTTCCTACCTCCATGCTGGGCACTGACTGGAACGTGTATAAAGCAATGTGAATTCATATGTGTATCTTCTCTATGTTTGATAAAACATCGTTTCCTTTAGTTTATTGATCACCTTGGACTCTTACCATTCGACCATCCTTCCTTCCACGCAGCTTCCCGAGCCTTGGGAGGAAAAATATGATATCCCATGTTAGCAAAAATTTTTAAAATGTATAAAATAGGTATTTATAGTACTTGGAAAACAGTTGTCTCTCCTTGAAGCTCTTAGTTTGGTTAATTAAAACAATTAAGAGAAAAAAATTTAAATAAAAACTCAAGAATCATTCTTTTTAGTTTAGAAGAAAAACTATAAGTCTCAGCAGCTGCCTGAAAGAGGAAACTACAGCAGAGAAAAGCCTACAGCTTCTGAATTAATCCGGCATGACAGCCAGTCACATGGAAGCCAGATAGACACATAATGTGAAGAGAGCAACAGAGAAAGAGGAAGGAAGCTCTCATAGGTAGCTTTGCTCAGTATGGAAAGGAGATGGAGGAGGAGGGAAGAAAAAAACAGCAGGAGGGAAAGCTGGGCCTTTCTGAGTCAGAACTTGGAGTTTCTGGCTGACACTACAAACCTTCATCTGAATCCCATGGTAATTCTACAGAGGGTAAGGATTCTGGGAAGGGCAAGCATATTATCTCATTAAATGGCTAGCTATTTCTCTTATCTCTTTAGTTTGGCTTAAGGTGAACTTGCCTTTATGAGAGCTGGTCCCTAGCACAGGTGACTCACCAACCCTACTTGACTCTTCAGAGACGAGACAATGGCAATCTATCCAGAAGGAAGATCCAATTATTTGGCTGGTTGTGAGTTAGATTTACTTTAATGGCCCTGTAACACTAATATGAAGGTATTTGATATTACCTCTCTCAATCTCTATAAGTGGTCAAACAAAGCTGGTTCTGATGAGAGCAGGGCCTAAATGACACAAGAAAAGGACACCCGCGTAACTGTTCTGAGAATGCCCTTCCCAGGGTCAGCGGTGCCAGAAGAGAGATTTGATTCCCGTTTATTGTTTTCTGTTCAATGAACACCACTATCTACAGGCCATATGTGAGTATATGAGTTAAACCAAGAGGAGACACCTAGTCAACCTACGTGGCTGGGCCTATTGGACTGTCCAGTTTATCTCCTTCCCCCGATCTCATCCTTGTTTCCATCATACATAAAGTATACCCAGGCTAACAGCTTGGGTGTAACCCTGTTCTTGTTTTGTTTTCTCATCTCTTTTACCCTCTTAAGCTTTCACTTCTGAACCTATAAAAATTCTTCTCTAAAATTCACCCTCCATTGTCTGGGAATTTCCTTCTTGGAATTTTTGAGATAAGAATCAGCTTTGGCAGTTATGGGATTTCAAGACCCTAGTTCCAAGCAAAAAAGAAAGGCTCCATCCATTGCCCACAGAGGTATCCTGATATTCCCATATTATTTCAATTTAATATCTTAAAACTCACAAGGAGCATTAATTTCATAAGGGAAGTATTACTCTCAAAATAATGGATACCTCATGGGTCACATGTAACACAAAAACACAGTTCACAGTTTCCAAATGTTGTTCCAATTTTTTGTTTGTTTGTCTGTTTTTTTGTATAGGAGTTGTACCTAAGCGTTACATTACTGTGCCCATAGGAAAAGGATGGGCAAGTTCAAACAATAAAAATGTGTAAGAAACACAGTTCAGAATGGATTCCATAATAGAAGAGACTCTCTGTCAAGTCCCTGTTTGGCCAAACAGGGAGGCTTGTGAGATAGCAGTGCTCCTGCAGACTCAATGCATGATCATGCCAATGAGAAGTGGAAACAGAACAGTCTAGGAAGCCAGTGGATCTCATTTGCCTTGGTGTTTCATTTCTTGTGAAATACTTACTCCATCACTGCTTTGAATGCATTTAATGGAACTGTGCAGGGAGCCATAGGCATAAATGCCATTACAAGATGACGCTTGCATCCTTGCAGTGTGGAGGTAAACAATTCCATATTTGGCAATGCTTCAGGACTGAGCGTCCAGGCGCTTCCCGCATGCGCAATAACCTAGGTGGCCCTAACCAATCCCAAGGACTCTGGTGCCAGTGGGACATAGCAGCCAATCAAGGCGTGAGTCACATCACATCTCCCTATATAAGCAGCCGCCATTTTAGATCTCTCTCTCTCGCCTCCCGCTCTCCCTTCAACCTAGAGGCTCTCTCGCCTCCTGTTTTTCCTCAACCGAGTGCTCTCCAATAAAGCGTGATCGGAGAAGAATCCTGAGTCTGGCTGTTTATTCCGCTGGTCGGGAGTCAGCCAGAGAACTGGTATGTAGTAGAGTTAGTTTTATTTACCATTTGTGCTACTTAAATCAGGCACTTAACAATGGCTTCTTTGCCTTCTCTGTACAACAAAGCACAGAACATCATGCCCCTAATGATCTAATAGAATCTTATTTTATCTAGTCAATTGAGATTTCCTTTGCTGTCTGGCCATGAGAGATTTTTGACAGAATCTGACACTTTGCACTCAAAGAAAATTTAAAAAAATCATGCAAGAGATTCGTAGACCAGATCCTATCTCCATGAGCCTATTGAGTGAATCAGAAAAGCTGCTTTGAATGAACCCTGCAGAACAGAACACAAATAAGATTTTTCTATATGCCTTAGATGTGGATCTTACTTAAGAAGTTTAGATCAGCAGTAGTTTTGAGATAGGGCTTTTGACATGGCACAATCACCCAGCTCACTTCTCAAGCACAGTCCATACATGAAAGTATTGCTTTCAAGTTAAGTTTGACTAGAGACACTAGTTATTCCCATAAATGATGGAGTCATGTGATAGGAGCCCAATGAAATGAATTCCACTGAAAATAAACTACACACCCAAGATCAAGTTCATGTGCTTTCTTTTGGTGTTATGAACTTATCAACGTATCGCTGTGCCTTTTGGAAGAAATTCACAGGAATTTAGAAAAATAAACTAATATTCTTTGGCTATGGGTGTAACACTATAAATTGGGAGTATGGGAACCTTAGGAGAGGGTGAAGGGGAGGGGAGATGTATGGAGGGGAGCAGAGAAAAATGTAGAGCTCAATAAAAATCAATAAAAAACAGTGATATTTGGAAAGACTCCAAGTTCATGGAAATTGCTGGATAATACTTCTTTGGGCAATCCTCCAACAGAAAATTTACTAATACTTTCTCAAGACAGGTTCTGTAACCTCTTAACAAACTTATCAGTTGGAACAAATTTCTTTTGTTTTGTTTATAACCTTTTGGGAGATCTGTATGATTTGCATGCGTATGTTCATGGTGGTTATTGTGGGTGTGTATGCATGCCAGTGCTGACATATGGGGGTCAGAGGACAACCTTGATTATTGATCTTATAGTTCTATCATGCTTGAGATATGACTAACTAGCATATACATATAAATGACTAACTTGCATACTGAGGAGCTTCTTGGCATCCTCAGTTCATCTCTATGGAGCAGCAAGATCACAGGTATACGGTACTGCCTCTGGCTCTTACATGGAATCTGTGCATGTAAAATCTGCTTTTCACGCTTGCATGGCAAGCATTTTACCCACTGAGCCATCACTGCAGCCCATGCTATTGTTTTAAAGTAGTATGTTGAATGGCTCATTAATTGGGCAATTTGAACAAACAAATACTATGTGTTTAATTAGTTATAAGAGATTGTTTCTCCTTGGATGACCTATTAACTGCAGACATTGAGGTTGCTATTGGGAAATGTCTACAAATAAGTAATGTCTATGTTATTTCAATTCTAATTGTAATTGGGGAAAATTTTCAGGTAGGGTACAATTAATAGCAATATTTTTAAAAATCTGGATGTAGTATCATGTTTTTGAGGCAAAAGTACTGCATTAGCATATATGACCAACACTTGCTACAGATGAAAATTTCACTCCAGTCAGAACTTTAAAGAGGTGTGCTAGAGATTGTTGCTATCTTATCTCTTGTACAGAAATTCTTCTCTAGTTAACCACATCTCTATAACAGTCTAGAGAGTGACATGGATCCTGCAGCAGGCATACACATAGCAATGTCAGGGTCTTCAAATATCCAATCTGTTCCCTACACATCTGTTTCTCTGAGTCCTCTTATGGATTTCACCAAAGAACTTTATGTGAAGGGAGTCTTACTTACATGAGAAAATGTGAAAAATCCTTTATTTTTTTAAACAGAAAACTATCATTTTCATTTTACATACCAATCCCCATTCCTACTCCCTCTCCTCCTCCCACCCCATCTACCTATGCCCCAACCCCATCCTCAGAGAGGGTAAGGCACATTACTTTGGGGAAGGTCCAAGGTCCTCTCTACTATATCTAGGCTGGGCAAGGTATCAATCCGAAGACAAGAGATAGGTTCCAAAAAAAGCCAGTAAAAGCAGTAGGGATAAATCCTGGTGTCACTGCTAGTAGCCCCACAGTCTGCCCCAGCCATGCAACTGTCACCCACATTCAGAGGAACTAGTTTGGACCTATGCTGTTTCCTTCCCTGTCTGGCTACAGGGAAGCCAGTTGGTGAGCTCCCATTAGCTCAGGTAAACTGTTTCAGTTGGTAGGTGTACCTATCATGGTCTTGACCACTTTGCTCATATTCTCATTCCTCCCACTCTTCAACTGGACATTTGAAGCTCAGTCTGGAGCTCTGATGCAGATCTCTGTCTTTGTTTCCATCAGTTGCTGGATGAAGGTTCTATGGTTGTATTTAAGATATTCATCAGTCTGACTACAGGGCAAAGCCATTTTGGGCATCCTCTCCTCTATTGCTCAGGGTCTTAGCTGGGGTCATCCTTGTGGATTTCTAGGAATTTCCCTAGTGTCAGGTTTCTCACTCGCCCCATAATGGATCCCTCAATCAAAATATCTCTTTCCTTGATGTCATCTCTGTCTTTCCTCCATCTCAACTATCTCATTCCCTCAAGCTTTCCTCCCTCCTCCCCTTCTCCCCTAGTCTTCCCTTTCCATCTGCCCTACTCTCCCCACCCCCATGCTCCCAATTTTGTCAAGCCATCTTGTCTATTTCCCCTTTCCAGGTGATTCTATGTATGTTTTTCTTAGGGTTCACCTTGTTTCTTAGCTTCTCTAGGATTGTGAACTATAGGCTCAATATTTTGTTTTACAGCTAGTATACACTTATGAGTGAGTACATACCATGTTCATCTTTCTGGGTCTGGGTTATCTCACTAAGGGTGTTTTTTTCCTAGTTCCATCTATGTGTGTACAAATTTCAAGATGTCATTGTTTTTCTGCCAAGTAGTACTCTAATGTGTAAATGTGCCACATTTTCTTCATCATTCTTCAGTTGAGGGGCATCTAGGTTGTTTACAGGTTCAGGCTATTACAACTAATGCTGCTATGAACATAGTTGAACACTTGTAGTTTAGTTTCTAATTAGTTTAGCATGAACTACTAGCTGTGCACAAAAATTCAGATGATTTAAATGTCTAGGTCTAAGTATTAGTTCTGAAAAAACTCTTCAAATTAAAGTTTCAGTTGTGTCTGTGTAAGAATTTCTGCAAAGAACCAACCAAATACAATATGTAAATGTTCCATTTGACTAACTGATGCTATTATACTCATTTTCATGGTGTTTTTCAATAAGCCTGCAAATTACAGTTGGATGAGATGCTTCATCATTGCCTACTTGGACAATACTTACCATTGGAAAGGTCCCATCTGCTATTATTTTAGAATAATGTGAATAATCTGGTTAAGCATCTTTTGTGTCTGTATTAACCATTTGTCATCACTTTATTCCTCATGATCTTTCCTGTGCATCACTTTTTCCTCCTTATTTTTCTACCTTGTTATTTTTCTTAGTCTTGTCCAATCATTATCTCCTTGCTGGTAGACTTCTAGAAGCTCAGCTTTTCCCGATGGAAGCCTAAACTATATGTGGATCTAGTGATCATGTTGCTGGCTGGAATACAGGAATTAAGAGATTTGTAAAGTTTAAGACACTGCCTGGCATACGCAAAAGCTAATGAATCTTATTATTACAAAACATATTCTGGCCATGATTAATTCTAGTTTGTGAGGCATGCTAGGAGAACAAGTAATTAGAAGAGTGAAGTCATATGAAAACTCTCACAAAGCAATTTCATAGGATATCAAGAGTCATAAGAAGCCACTCTCTCTCAACAGTAGCACACCAGAGAATCTAAAAGACCACAGTCTACTAGAGACCCTGAGCAAGCAGAAAGGATAATGTTTAAAACAAATAAGCAAAAACAACAACAAAAAAACATGTCCTTATAAGAGACAAGGAAAGCAGATTTTGTTCTTGACAGAATACCAGAAAAGGTTAGGGTTTCAATATAAGTGAACAAAAGCATCTGAATTTATCAAAACTTGAAAGTATAAATACATGTTAGTGCGCAATTTACAATCCATGTTACTGGGTGTGGGGTTACATGTCTGTAATCCCAGCACTCAAGAGGTAGTGGAAGGAGGAGCAGAAGTTCAAGGTCTTCTATGCTGGAAAGCATGTTAGAGGCCAGCTAGGGTTACAAGACACCGTGTTTGATGGGGTGTGTGAGTGTGTGTTAAATTTCAGATTATGTTGTAAATAACAGAAATTTGGACACATATTCTGCTCTCGAGATTTTCACAAGATATTGTTGACAAAACTCATAGATGGCACAGAACAGCTGAATGAGACACCTTCCGAAGCAAAAGGAACCACCATTTTATACCCTCATATTTGGGGGAGAATCAGGGAGCTCAGAGCATACACAATGTGATCCTTGTCTTCGCACTGTGTATGTGCTAACTGCTGGCTACCTCGTAGGAGGGGAGACAAGTTGAAAATGCACCTTCCATCTGTCTATGAAACATGCTCAGACAACTTTTGAACTCTGAGAGGAATGACTAGAATTTAGAAAACATTGAAGTTGTTCTGAGCTTTATCCTTTACATGGATATGAAAGAGTAGCCATTTATAGCTTTGGAACTAGATATGGAACAGAAAAGGTGAAAGATAGTCCTAAGATATTCCTAAGGCACATGGGAATTGTTGAGATCTGCAGACCAAACAAGATCTTGGGAGAAATTCCGCAGGCAGTCTGGTCCTTCATTATCTTTTGAGCAAATGTCATCAATACCAAGGAGAGGCAGATATTCCAGCAGACAGGTGCCATCAGAAGAAATAGTAAAGTTTGAACTAGAGAAACAAAAAAGCTAAGAGTATGCCAAATACAGAATACATTGTACTAAATAGAAATAATTTTTATATTAATTACCAGAAAGAAAAAAATGACCTGAAAAGCCATTTGCTTTAGTATTTGTTTACATTTGCCAATAAATTACAGCACATGTAAAGAAATGAGACTAAGTGACCTATCAACCGAAGAGAGAATGAACTGTATGATCAGACAAGGCCTAGGATATGTGTCGGAATATTTAGTGGAAATATTAAAAATAATTATGAAAAATATTTTAGATACAATAGTGGAAACAATATATAGAATGCATGAACAGATATAAAATGCCAGTGAAGAGTTGGAACCAGTAAATAATACCTAAATGATAGTTCAAGAAAGAAAGGGGAAATGATAAAGGTATAATGAAACTTCTTCAATGGATGCGGACATATAAGAAGACAAAAAACAACTACATAAAGTAAGGAAATGTAAAGACTAATCAATAGATACAGGTAGATGAACAGAGTACACAAGATCTGGATGGCAATATCAAATGATACGGTCTTTGTGTAACTGGTACAATGGAAGAAAGTGGGCTGGAAGAAAAATAAGAAACATTTTAGTGATAATTATGAAGTCAGATTGAAGAGGATCACAAGATACAAACTTACAAACTAGAGAAATAGACAAATATGAGACCCTGCATAAAATTGCTAAATAGTAAACAGGAACCAGAAATGTTGAAAGCAACCTGGTGAAGAATGTCAATATAGGTAAAAATGAATAAGACAGCAAATTTCTCACTAGAAACACAAAATAACACCTTAAAAGAACTGAACAAAGCTAACAGAGTATCTCATACTACTGAAAAAATACTTCAAATCTGAATTATGTAATTACTGATTTTAAAGACATTTTAGATCACCTATGGGATCATTTATCTCCAACAGTCTGATCCTGCAGGAAATTCTCAGAAACTATCAAAAACAAAACAAATTGTGAGCCTGAGAGAATATAATTCTAAATAGAATCAAAATAAAGCAGAAATGGATGAAGGGAATCAGAAAGTTAAAATTTCAGTAACTACAATGGTTTTATTATATACAAAGAAAGGAGAAATGAACAGGGGCTTTAAAGTTTGAGGGTCTATGCTTTACTAAAAATGTAAAGCTAGTGTGATATGATATCAGCAGTGTATGTTTAAAAATCTTTGGAAAACCATAGTTCCAAGAGGAGGTGGCAACAAACAAAAACACTGTTGTTGGATCATGACTTCTTGGAAATTCAGTGAATGCTTTCATTTTATGCTGAGATGATAAGCATTACATGCATATCTCTAGAGGAATCAATGAAATAGTACAAGGATGTGTGATTTTAAAATAGGATATAGAGAAATGGGTGGAATAATCTATTCTACTAAATAAAATAAACCGAATACAAACATAGAGAGCAATCAGATGGTAAAAGAGGAAATCAAGTTTCAGATAGTCTAAATCCACATAAGTAATTACACTCACATAAACTGACCAAAACTCCAATCAAAAAACTCTAATGGACTTGATGAAGAAATCATTCCAAATTACTTGTCTTACTGTTTTTTCTTCAAGGAAATCCACTCCTGCCCTGCCCAAAAAACAAAGAAGAAGTTAGGGCATGTGTGTGTGTGTACGTACTTATATATGTTTATTTGTATGTATATATGTGTATAATGTGCATGTATGTATGTATGTGTCTGTGTGTAAAAGTCTAGTGAGGCGCTGTGGATACAGAGTATTACAAATAAGCATTTCTAACTAATAGTCAAATTATAGACAGGATGAAAATCTTAAAGAAAAAGTAAAATTCTAAACTAGCTATATGAAATCATAATAAAGCAACTTCCAAATACACAAAAGGGAAATTGACAAATATCCCCATCTCATCCATCGGACCCTGCAAGCTACAAGTCCCACTCTTCCCCCAAACTCTCCCAACCCTCTGTAACCTCAGCAGAACCCTGAAACACGGCCTGCCTACTACTACATAGAGAGGACCAAGGGGTGAGTGACCAGCCACTTGGTGGAACACCCCACTCTCTAGGCCCTCCATACTGGGGCAAAAGCCTGGGCCCCTCCCCTACCTACCTGGGCTTCTATTGTCACCCAGAAGGTAAGTTTCCTACAGGTAGGCTGCTCTAAAACCCCATTTCATCCATAAGACTCTGAAATCTCCAAGTCTCACTGTCCCCAAACCCTCCAACCTCTCCCAACCTCAGAAAAATGATGAAACACAAGCTGCAACTCCACAGAGAGGACCAAGAAAGAGGCCCAAGAGAGGTGCTTTGAAGCATAAGCTATGACTGCACAGAATGGACCAAGAGAGCAAACCAAGTGAGCAGGCCAAGAGAATGGGCCAAGAGAGAGGGCCAAGAGAGAGCTCAGTGGTTCCCTGAGACACAGACAGTGACAGTACAGAACAGACCAAGAACAGCTCCCAAGAAACAGTTACTGCAAGCAAAGGCACTGCTGGTATCAACTGAAGGAAGAGATGGGTAGACATCAATGCAAAAATTCATCCAACAACCTAAAAAGCAACATGGTAACCGCAGAACCCAGTGATCATACAGCAGGAAAATTTGATCATCCTAACCCAGAATAAGTAGAAGAAAATGACTTCAAACTTAACTTTATGAAGATGATGGAGACCTTTAAAGAAGAAATGAAATACTCCCTTAAAGAAATAGAGGAAAAGACAAAAGTACCCAAACCTATGGGACACTATGAAAACAGTGATGAGGAAAGTTCATAGTACTAAGTGCCTACACAAAGAAAGTAGAGAAAGCTCACGCTAATGACTTAACAACACACCTGAAATCCATAGAACAAAAGGAAGCAGACTCACCCAGGAGGAGACAATCAAATTAAGGTCTGAAATCAATAAAATAGAAACAAAGAAAACAATACAAAGAATCAATGAAACAAAACTCTTGTTCTTTGAGAAAAACAATAAGGTAGACAAACGAACCCTTATCCAAACTAATCAAAAGGCAGAGAGAGAACATCCAAATTAACAAAATCAGAAATGAAAAGGGTAACATAACAACAGACACTGAGGAAATCCAGAGAATAATTAGGTCTTACTACAAAAACCTGTACTCCACAAAATTGGAAAATGGAAAAGAAATGGAAAATTTCTGAATAGGTACCACATACCAAAATTAAATCAAGACCAGGTGGGTAATTTAAATAGAACTATAACCTGTAAGGAAATAGAAGTGGTCATCAAAAGCCTCCCGACCAAAAAAAGCCCAGTGCTGGATTGTTTCAGTTTAGAATTCTACCAGAACTTCAAAGAAGAGCTAATATCTATACTCCTTAAAGTGTTCCACATACTAGAAACAGAAGGAACATTGTCAAACTATGTTTAAGCTGCTACAGTTACCCTGATATGAAAACCAGATAAAGACTCGCCCAAGAAAGAGAATTACAGACCAATCTCACTCATGAACATAGAACAAAAATACTCAATAAGATACCGGCAAACTTAATCCAAGAACACATCAAAAAAAATCATTCACCATGATCAAGTCAGCTTCATCAGAGAGATGCAAGGAGTACTCAACACATGAAAATCTATCAGTATAATCCACCCTATAAATAAACTGAAAGAAAAAAAACCATATAATCATCTCATTAGATGCTGAAAAATCATCGGAAAAAAATCTAACACCACTTCACGATAAAGGTCTTGGAGAGAGCAGGGATACAAGGAACATATCTAAACATAATAAAAGCAATATACAGCAAACTAACAGCCAACATTAAATTAAATGGAGAGAAACAAAAGCGATTTCTCTAAAACCAGGAACAATATAAGGCTGTCCACTCTCTCCATTTCTATTCAACATAGTTCTTGAAGTTCTGGCTAGAGCAATAAGACAACAAAAGATCAAAGAGATTCAAATTGGAATGAAGAAGTCACACTTTTGTTATTTCCAGATGATATGATAGTATACATAAGTAACCACACAAACTCTACTAAGGAACTCCTACTGTTGATAAACACCTTCAGTAATGTGGCAGGATGCAAGATCAACTTAAATAAATCAGTAGTCCTCCTACATACAAATGATAAAGAAGCTGAGAAAGAAATCAGAGAAACATCACCCTTCACAATGCCACAAATAACATAAAATATGTTGGGGTTACACTAACCAAAGAAGCAAAAGACCTGTTCGACAAGAACCTTAAGTCTTTGAAGAAAGAAATTGAAGAAGACACCAGAAAACGGAATTGAAGAAGACACCAGAAAATGGAAAGATCTCCCATGCTCTTGGGTAGGTAGGATCAACCTACCTACCAAAAACAATCTATAGATTCAATGCAATCACAATTAAAATTCCAACACAATTCTTCACAGACCTTGAAAGAACAATTATCAATTTCATATGGAAAAATGAAAAACCCAGGATAGCCAAAACAATCCTGTACAATAAAGGAATTTCTAGAGACATCACCATCCCTGACATCAAGCTCTATTATAGAGCTACAGTAATGAAAACATCTTGGTACTGGCATAAAAACAGAGAGGTTGACCAAGGGAATTGAACTGAAGACCCGGATATTAATCCACAAACCTATGAACACCTGATTTTTGACAAAGAGGCTAAAATTAACAACAGAAGAAAGTCAGCATCTTTAACAAATGGTGCTGGCATAACTGGATGTCAACATGTAGAAGAATGAAAATAGATCCATATCTATCCCCATGTACAAAACTCAAATCCAAATGGAATTAAAGATCTCAATATAAATCTGACCACCCTGAACCTGATAGAAGAGAAAGTAGGAAGTAGCCTTCAGTGCATGGGAACAGGAGACCATTTGAAAATAGATCCATATCTATCCCCATGTACAAAACTCAAATCCAAATGGAATTAAAGATCTCAATATAAATCTGACCACACTGAACCTGATAGAAGAGAAAGTAGGAAGTAGCCTTCAGTGCATGGGAACAGGAGACCATTTCCTAAATATAACCCCAATAGCACAGATGCTGAGAGCAACAATAAATAAATGGGCCCTCCTGAAACTGAGAAATGTCTGTAAAGCAAAGGACACAGTCAATAAGGCAACAAGACAGGCTACAGAATGGGAAAAGATCTTCACCAACCCCACATCAGATAGAGGACTGATCTCTAAACTATATTAAGAACTCAAGAAATTAGACATCAAAATTCCAAATAATCCAATTTAAAAATGGGGTACAGAACTAAACAGAGAATTCTCAACAGAACAATTTCAAATGCCTGAAAGACACTTAAGGAAATCTTCAAAATCCTTAGCCATCAGGGAAATGCAAATCAAAACAATTCTGAGATACCATCTTGGACCAGTGAGAATGACTAAGATCAAAAACAACAATGATAGCTTATGCTGGAGAGGCTGTGAGGTAAGGGGAACACTCATTTATTGCTGGTGAGAATGCAAACTAGTACAACCACTTTGGAAATCAGTATGACGGTTTCTCAGAAAATTGGGAATCAACTTACCTCAGAACCCAGCAATAACACTCTTGGGCATATATCCAAAAGATGCTAAATCATACTACAAGGACATTTGTTCAACTAGTTCATAGCAGCATTATTTGTAATAGCCAGAATCTGTAAACAACCAAGATACCCCTCAACCGAAGAATGGATAAAGAAAATATGGCACATTTACACATTAGAGTACTATTCAGCGGAAAAACAAAAAACAAAAAAACAATGATATCTTGAAATTTGCAGGCAAATGGATGGAACTAGAAAAAACATCCTTAGTGAGGTAACCCAGACCCAGAAAGATGAACATGGTATGTCCTCACTCATAAATGGATACTAGCTGTAAAGCAAAGGATATTGGGATATTGAGCCTATACTTCACGATCCTAGAGAAGCTAAGTAACAAGGTGAACCTTAAGAAAAACATACATAGGATCACCTGGAAAGAGGAAATAGACAAGATGGCCTGACAAAATTGGGAGCATGGGGGTTGGGGGAATAGAGAGGGCAGAAGGGGAAGACAAGGGGAGAAAGAGAGGGGGGAGGGGAACTTGAGGGAATGAGATAGTCGAGATGGGGAAAGGGCAGAGATGAGAGCAAGGAAAGAGATATTTTGATTGAGGGAGCCATGTGGGGCGAGTGAGAAGCCTGGCACTAGGGAAATTCCCAGGAACCCACAAGGATGACCCCAGCTAAGACCCTGAGCAATAGAGGAGAGGATGTCCAAACTGGCCTTGCTCTATAGTCAGACTGATGAATATCTTAAATATCACATAGAACCTTCGTCCACCAAGTGATGAAAGCTGAGGCAGAGGCCTGCACTGGAGCACTGGACTGAGCTCCCAGAGTCCAGTTGAAGAATGGGAGAAATAGAGAATATAAGCAAAGAGGTCAAGACCACGATAGGGATACCCACTGAAACAGTTTACCTGAGCTAATGGGAGCTCACCAACTCTAGCCAGACAGGGAAGGAAACAGCATAGGTCCAAACTAGTCCCTCTAATGTGGGTGACAGTTGTGTGGTTGGGGCAGATTGTTGGGCCACTGGCAGTGATACCATGATTTATCCTTACTGCTTTGTACTGGCTTTTTTGGAACCTATTCTCTATGGATTGATACCTTGCTCAGCCTAAATATAGTAGGGAGGGTCTTGGACCTTCCCCAAAGTAATATGCCTTACCCTCTCTGAGGAGTGGATGGGGGTGATATGGGGGTAGTTAGAGAGCATGGGAGGAGGGAAGTGAGTGGGCACTAAGATTGGTGTGTAAAATGAAAAAAAAAAAAGAAAGAAAAAAGATGAAAAAAAAAGGGAAATTGCCAAAATAAAAGGGAGACAGTGAAACTTATGCTAAGGGTTTTAGCACTGCTTTCTTCACAGCTGGTGGAAAGAGATGGTATGTATGTCTGTGGGAATAAAGAGGATGCTATGACATAAATCAACCCACCCAACCCTCACCTATTATCGATAGGCTGCACATTCTTCTAATTTGCCTGTGCAACACCAACAGACTGATCCACAGAAAAAGTTCACCACAAGCACAAAGCACATAGTCTGTAGTTAAGTGCATTTGGTAACACCATTAACCAAGAAACCCACAACAGAGTTAATTAAAATGCTTAGGAATAATTTGAAAATAAAACAATATAACTATATAATAATTCATTGGTCATGGAAGAAACCGCAAAGGATAGTTTAAATAAACAAAGCTTAAGAACACATCACAACTGCAGCCTACAACTAGGGCGTATAGCTAGAATAGTTCTTACAAAGGAAGAACATAGAGAAAGTCAACAATAAGGAACTTAGTTTGGGGGGTTTATGTCTAATAAAACTGATCAAAAAAGAATGCACAAATTACCAGTATTAGAAATGCAAGCAGGATCTCATCCACCACTTACAGTCTTCAATAGAATAATTCATGCCAAGTGGTGAGGTAGCCTACCAGCAAGTAAAATATGTTTAAATCCCAGCTTATTCATAACTGAAACAAGTGAAAAGTTGAAGTATTTTCCTATGCTTTAAAATATACTTGGTAGTTTAAAACCTAACAAATTTAAGATACAATTTATGAAGCATGAGTTTGACACAAAGGAAATTCAAAAGGAACATGTCAGCTCCCTCTTACTCAGTGTCAGGATATCCCAGCTTTATCTCTTTCCAGGTCTAGCCTGGGACATTGGAAGAACAGGAGAAAGACATGTAGATGTTTCTCCCATGTGCAGAGACATGAGGTTCATGATAGAAAGATAAGCAATCTCTGAAATATGTTTCTCCTGTTTTTCTTATTCATACCCTTCATTCATGCTGATGCTTGTTTGTTGACTGGCAATAAAAATGGTGGAGGAGACTTACTTGATAATCCAGGCTAGGTAATATCACACAGACTTATTAACTAACTGACTATCTCATTCAGCTTATAACAGCTTTATATAAGCAACATAGAAGACTTACTTCGTATATATAAGTAATTCTCATGAAGAGAGGTGAAGAGTAAAGTCTGTATTAGGAAAAGAAAAGAGCTAAGGACTGAATGACTGATTGACTAATTGATTATCTTTGCTCTGGACAGCTTTGGAGAGGATCAATAAGTGTGGTGGCATCGTGCTATGTAACCTAAATCTCCTACAGTCAAGTCTCTTCATCTAGGCTACATATATGGGTTTTAATACTTTATAGAAATGAGTTCAGAAGCTTAAGTATTTGGGAGATTGTGCTCTTGAAATAGTCGATAATAAATAACCCTAACAATGACAGCAAGATTTAAAGCTACAGGAATCAATAAGTTCAAATTTTTCTTTGTTTCAGGAATTGACGTAGAGACAGGAAACAGCGACTCAGCTGTTTATATATTCTTCCGAAGTTACTCCTGGGTGTAAATGGCACATCAGGGTATTAATGATAATGACAATAATTATAGTAACAAAAAACTGGGACATTTATAGGTTAGTGTATGCTATTTATTTACTGGTCTGAGTTTTCACACTTACTCATTCATTTGCCACCACAACTAACCCTGAGCACAGGTGTTTTCATATTCTACTTACAGATTAAAACAAAACAACAACAATAACAACAACAACACAAAACAGAACACCAGGACACATGGAATCTTCCTCAAAACAGCACTTTGGGTGCCTAAGACAAAAATCAGGGTCAGTATATTTGGCTCAGGAGTATGCAGACATAACCACTGTGTCATAGGAAGACACCCGTTGCCTTATTTTAATTAAATGTTGATGACACAAAATGTAAGCGCTTAAGTATATAATAATAAAAATTACAACAAAATAAACAATAAAACTAAAGAAAATAAGCTGCATATTTATAGAACAGATTTTGTAAATACTCTATTATTCTAAAGATCACTGACAATTTGAGATGCAATATGTGGGGCCACAGAGAAAAAAGACTTTAAGTTGGCCCCTAGCTTTTTGTGAGACTCGGAGAAGCAGAAGGCAAGATTCCAAATAGCTAAAAATTAGACACATTTACATATATTTTACCTCCTATTTATTATAATGTAACTTAACCCACATTCAGATGATATAATATTGTGACACCCAGAACTCCCATGGTGGATGAAAAGAGTAGACTCCGAGAAGCTGACATCTGACTTCCAGAAATATGATAAGGCATATGCATACACCTCCCAAGGCAATCAATAAATAAAACAAACATTCAGAAAATTAAAATAGATGGTTAGAAAGGTGTAACTTTTTAGATTGTTTATGTTTTATCAATTTGTGAGTTTTGTTTGTTTGGTTTTTGCTTTTTTAATTTTTTTTTACAGTGGCCCACCTTTATTTTCAGTCAAAATCCTAATATAGGAGACTGGATTATTATTTTTATTACTTTTGTTTGTTTGTTTGTTTTTTGAGACAGGGTTTCTCTGTAGCTTTGGAACCTGTCCTACAACTCACTCTGTAGACCAGGTTGTCCTCGAACTCACAGAGATCTGCCTGCCTCTGCCTCCCAAGTGCTAGGATTAAAGGTGTGCGCCACCACTGCTATGCACAGCAAATTACTGTAATGGTGACTGCATATTATCTTCCCCTAAAGATGGCCCTTATAGGTACAAGATTACAGAAATGTCTAGGCACATCAGAGGTTTAGCTGAAAAGACTCTTCCACAGCATTTTGATAGTGGGTTTCCTCATCTAGTTGAAAATTCTTGTATTCTCTTGGTAAGTTTCTATATAATCAGATGTACACATCTCACTCATATTACTACTCCTGACTTAATCTTGAGAAATCTTAAAAGTTTTGAATGACAGAAGAAACATCATATTCATCCTGATACCTCTTACGAGACTTGTAATGCCTCATGCAATAGAATTTAATATTTTCCTGAGCAGCACCTGCAGCTACCTGAAAACTTCTTCATGATGTTTCAAGACTCAAGGTCCATTTGAACATTTTCTTTCTCTTCTAGTTACACCTCCACAACATAGGGTACAATGCATTCCGCTTCTGTCATTGCAGTCAGAAAAATATTTTCTACAAGCAACATGCTGACAGGCCATGGTCTTCACCCACGTCTTGAGCAATTCTGGACAGACAAGGCACTGGACTACTTCTTTCATGTAGGAAATGGTCACAGAGAGCTCCTCAGATATAGTGAGGGTTGGACAGAAAAGATGGTGGCACCAGCAGGGTCCCATGTGGCAATTGAGGCCCTGGATCCTACTCCCTGAGAGAGCTTGATTTGTGTTGAATGGGTCTATCTTTTGTGATGTATTAATTAGCATTAAAGAACAAATCAATTAGAATTTCCAAGTAATAAGTTTCTGGGCTCACATATATTGGCATTCACCTGTTGGAGACCAAAGAAATACATATACCTGTGGTTGTGTCGTGGAAGATTTTATTTTCCATAATGTGACTGCTTTAAAATGAAGTGTCCATCAGTTGCTGTATACACTTCACTCGCTAATGGTTAAGTCGGGTAACTGGGACCCACATTCAATCTCTGAAGAAAGTGCCTAACTTCTCCCAAAGATATACAATATCATCATATCTCTTCTATGAGTCTCAAATGCATATGTGATAAGAGAGTTACTGTCGTTTAATAATGACAATCTTTCCAGTGACTTTCTAGGTCATAGAGACAACTAAACTTATGTCCTGGGCTCTGGACTAGGACAGCTTCTGTATTATAATAATGGGACAGATAAAACACTGTGATGGTGGCTGTACCATCAGAGGTCTAGACCACTGCTTGTGAACTTACACAGTGGGGCAGGGATTCCTTTATGACTGGAATGAAATCTTGGGCTTCTTCATATCTGTCAGAACTCATGTAAATATACTTCATCACTTCAGACTACACCAAAGTTTGCATGTAATTTCACATGCTTTGGGGACCTCTGTTGTGCCTCAAAGATGGTTCTATAGACCTTAAGCTAAAAGCTCTAGGAACATGGTAATATAAGGAATTTAAGGGGAGGAAAGAGGCAGGGAGGGGAGCAGAGAAAAATGCCGAGCTCAAAAAATGTTTTTCAAGGATTTTCTAAAAGGCAAACGTAGGCCATAACTCCATTCAAATTATATTTTCTCCTTTTCATGTACCTGATTGAATATCAATTTTACTTTCATTTCTTTAGTGATTACTTTAACAAATATTCATAATTGTAAGGCACTTTTAAGTTTTTTGTTTTGTTTTGTTTTTTGCTTATTTTCTGGGATGTACTGCATACCCTACACTCCACTGTGTGTACAAGGAGGTCAGTGGACAGCTTGTGGGAGCTCTAACTCAGATTACCAAGCTTGGCAGCAAGGTTTCTTACTCTCTGAGGCATTTGATCAGCCAAAATTCATGGTTTAAAAAGATTACTGTGACCAAATTACTGAATTTCATTATCAATATGTGATATTTTTCAATATTTAATCATTTTAATTATCAAGGATTAATATTTATTTTCAAGTTGCTGTATTAACTTCCTGAAGTCACTAAATTTCACAAACTTTTTATTACCACCAAAATCATATCATCTGCACCATTTTAAGATAAATATGCAGTTATTTCTAGCTTGATTTAATTGGCTGAATAAGTGCTACCCTGTACTTACCATTTCTTAAACTGATTTCTCAAAGCATTGCTGGACTGAAACACACATTGACTTGACTGAATATGTATTTGAAACATTTTTAAAATTAAAATTTAGAAGTTTTTTAAAACAAATTCTACAGACATTTCTGGACTTCTAGAGATTCTTGTTTAAAGAAAGCTACTTAACTGGAAAAATTGGCTAGATTTAAGTTCAAACCCCCTTTCCTAAGCAAGCCCCTCCCCTGCTTCTTCCTATGGAACTTGATTTGTTTGAAATCCGAAGCCAACCAAAGAGGTTACAATAGCAGCACACAAGTCACTTCTTGTGTGCAGTTATTGTGACTTCTGACTAAGCACCTTGAAGTAAAAAAGAATTGATTAAACCATCATCACATAGCTTCTTCAAGTTGTGGCCTTACTTTAAGACACAACTAATAGACGTGATGAAATTATTAAAAATGAGTTTTTTAGATGGTCTTTGAGATGGAGGAGAGAGGACGTTCTTTCAAATTTAATTTGTAAGTTGTTCCGGTAATTGTACATATCAAATAGCTTATTCTCATGGATAACAGTGAGTGTCCCTGTGCTTAAGAGTTTAGAAACATCTACAAAAAGAATGAAGTTGAACTGAAGAGTAAATTAGGGCATGGTGTGGACCAGGGTGGACAATTACAATGTGGAACAGCTACTAATATAGGACTTAAATCTAACAATAGAAATATTATACCTTATAACAAAGAAAAACTGGAATTTGTAACAGCAGATTTTATTCCCCTGTTTATCATGGGTGCATTTGTGCCATTGTGCTAAATTGTAAATGATTCCTGAATGTATTCTTAACTTTTCAGTACAATGCTTTCTTTGTTCGTACATGAGGAGGAGCTTGTCCTGCCTTTCAGAGATTATGAAATGAACAATAATATGGCCTAGGACATAACGAGACATCATTAAGAGAGTGTCATATGTTTTAAATTGTCAACCTCACATACCCACTGATGCCACTTTATTTCCTTTTCAATCTTGAATTATTTTAAATAGTTTTTGAGAATTTCATAGAACTATGTAATATAATTTGAGCATACCCATCCTCCTGCTACCCTGAACTTTCTCCAGGATGGCTCTCCTTCCATCCTCATACCCATTTCTTTTCTTAGCTCGCTGAGGCCCATTGGTATTGTCCCCTTCTGAATCTATGTGGGGCCATATATTGGAGCATGGGCTACCTACACTCCCACCCCGAGTAACCATCAACTGTCAACAGATACTTAGCTAGGGGTGGAACTTCAAGTTACCTATTTGATGCTGGAATATTTGCTAACTGGATCTTCTCCAGATGTTGTGCGGATAATTGTGGCTGTGGTGAGTTCCTAAGCAGAACAGCACTGCCAGGTTCAGAAGACAACTCAGCCAGAATAGTCATCTCCAACCTCTGACTTTTACAGACTTTCTGTGACCTGTTTCACAACATCCCTGAACCTCATGGAATAGGGTATAATACAGATATTCATTTAAGGATAAGTGCTGCGCTGACATTTATTCTCTGCACTTTGACTGGTTATGAGTGCCTGAATTACCTGCTATCTGCTGCAGGAACAGCTTTTCTGATGAAGGCTGAGAAGTTCCCGCTGTTTTTTAAGGCTGGGACCAGTTTTATATACACAATTCACTATTACCATCCATATAATGAAAGGGATCTAATACAGCCCAGAAGGAAATAAAATAACGTAGGGATTGATCCTAGATCTTAAAGGTGGCGATGTTAATTGCATTAACATTATTGTTTACTTTTAAGATATTTTCCCAGGAAAGTCTAGGTATGTGTTTTCATCTTAGATAAATACATTAACAATAAAAATACATTAACAATAAAATCAATAGAAATAAATTAAGTAAAACACTGTGCTCTATTAGACAAAAATATATGTAAGCGATAGATAAGTAATGATAGATAGATCGTAGATACTATCTCGGTATGAACATGCCTCATTGTTAGAATACTTTTTTTTAGTGTGTGCAGAATTCTAGATATGATCTCCAATGTAAAAATAAATTTTAAATACTTTAACCATCTATGGTATACACTCGATTCTTCCAGAATTTCGAAAGTACATTGGCTGGAAATTAACTTTTTGTAACTCAATCCTAAAATCACTGTCTAACATCAAAAATTTTGAACACAAAATTCAGGCAAATGGAGGGGCCTTTGGGGAAGAGCTCATCTTGGCAGCAGTTGTGATGTGGAGACACTGGACAGCACTATGTCCAAGTCATGAGCCTCTTGGCAGTAGAAGTTTCACTAAAAAATTGGCTTAAGAAAATAATTCTAGTTCTCTTCCATAAATCAAGTCATAAACCAACGAAAGTCTCAGATTATCCCACCCTCCTTTGTAAATGCTATTTAGTGCTACACCCATTTATTTAACCACCACATTCTTAAGTCTTTTTTTCTTTGGAGGCATTTTATGGCAGTATGTGGGCTGTCAGGATTAAACAGAACACCTGTTTCCAAACACCCAGCCTCCTAAGATTTTCGACCAGCATTACAGAAATCCTCATGGATTTTGAATATGCTCTAGGAGAGATGCCACCCAGTAAGCACAGTGATCTGATATTGGTGAAGTGCCATAGTCATGAAAGGCGGTGTTTGTTGCAAGGGGGTGGGGTGGTGGAGGTCAGCAGAGGGAGTACTGCAGCTAGCTGCATGCTTTTTGGTTGTGCTGGCAAACTGCAATGATGATACACATACTCAATAGTTTGCCAAAACCTAAGGAGGAACTATGTAAAACAGCTGATAGAATCTTCGCTCATTTCCATTGATGGGTACAGAAAGTCTAAGGATTGCCTAGACCTGCAGGAAAGGGTAAAAAGAATTGGATTACTTCCTCAGGAAAACGTGGATTTTGGATGAACTCTATATGCTCTCACTGGTTGGTCACAAGCAAACACCATAGTCCGTCCTAATTATTTTAAAACTGTTTGCCAATAGGATTGGAGCATCTTTAACCTTGAAAGTGGTTGAAATACTGAATTCACTAGCCATTTACTTTTAGAAATGTTTTGGGGTGGGTAATCTGTAAACCTGTTATGGATAACATAGCTAATACCTAACATGGAGAAGCTGTAGACAAGCGTTAAACTTTCAACCCTTTGTTCTGGCTGTAAAATGTCAGTTGGACCCATTTTGGTGCTTTTTATTACTGCATCAAAAACATGCTGTGAATTTGTTGCTGCCATAAATGCTTAATGCAAGAGCTCATTGTGCAATAAAGTGTCAGAACACTGTTTTTAAACACGTTTTTAAAGCAACATTTTACAGCTTACATTTTTTCCCACTGCGTACTATAAAAAGTACAGATTTTCAATGTCACATTCATAAGGAGTGCATAATCGTTCCTAGGAAAGCCAACTACAGTGAGAATTAAACAATTTCTCTCCAACCTTTCATAAACCCTACTTCCCCTTTCTCCACACCACTTGGGATGAACATGATATAGTGAATGGGAGGAGTTCAGCTCTTGTATATAATATGACACTTAAACTTGGAATAAGAAATTGAGCACAAGGGGAATTTCATTTTTCAATGCTTGATCTCAGACTATTTTGCATGACATAAATACCTTCATTACAGATTTTCCATCCAAAGTCTTTGAAATATTTTTAAGAGAAAGAATACATCTCTTTCAACATTTTTAGATTTGAGAATTTATTTTCCTATATACTAATCTTCCTAAGATTGTGCCAACATGCAAATGTTTTTTAATGCAAAAATTACCTTATTTCACTTGCCATTCATTTGACTGTCAACACAACCTTGACACTTTGAGAGCATTTTTTCTGTTTGTTTTATGGAGTTTTTTTTCATATACTATATTCTGATCATTGTTTCTTTTCCCCCAGCTCCTCCCTACCCACCACACTCCCTGCCTTTTTTTTCTCTTGCTGTAGAAACGAAGAAACACCACTTTGAGATTCTTTTAATCATTATCATTCTAATTATTTTCTTTACTGAATTAACTTGTTGTCAAGCTTCTGGTAGTCAAGCTGAGACTCTAGCGGGCAGAATTTCCAACTGCAGTGTTCACTGTCCCTTTTCTGTCTCAAGCTTGTCATTATTGAACAGCAAAGTATCCATAACAGAGACCCTGAGGTTCTGTTTCTATCTGTGATTGACAGAATGCTATGACTTTGGGTACAGCACTGTTATCTCTATGTTTTAGGGCAAACATGGATGGAACCAAGTAATTATTCTCGTAATTAACCTTTCAGAAACTCTAAGACAGCCTCACATGCATCTACTACCTAGCACATAAAAACAGCCTTCTTCAACATTGATTCTTGCCCTTCCTGAAAACACTTACACATGAAGATCAAGGCTTGTGCCACAGGTCTGTTTGTTCTCATCTTTAGATACAAGGGTAAGCACAGAGTAGGTGTTCATTCATGTCTGTTGAATATGCAAATGGTTGGATATGAATATATGAATTTAAAATTTATCTTCACAGTATTTCCTCAAATCTGTTCCAAGTAGTTTGGTTTGATTCTCAAGTTTTCACATAAAGATTATCTTTGAAACAATTAGAAGCAAATTGGTCTTTAGGTCAAACCTAAAGTAATTCTTAAAATAGACTGAAATTTGAATTCATAGAACTGACTCAAATTGAGAATTCATGAAGATTTCATTTGACATGAATAGTCATCTTTCAATGCAAAAGAAGCCTCCACATTTTTCCTAACCAAAAACATAAAATCAAGTTGTCATAAAATAGATACTTTTTTTATAGAGTGCATTGCACAACCAATTAACTTCTTTGTCTGCAAAACTAACTAAACTAATTTACAAAATATAACATATTGGCCTTCCCAAGAGATAGTGTCCTTTGAAGCTCTTGCCACTAAGAAAAACAACGTGAACTTTTGAGCTACTCAGGATAAACATGAAAAAATAAGAAGTAACTCATTCTCATTCAGAGAAAATCATTTGATTTTTTAAAATCCCAATGAATGGTGCCAACAATCAAATGCCAGAGATTAAAAGGAAATGCAGACATACAGGAGAAGCCTTAAAAAATGTTACTTCAATATTCCAAACATTTTATTTTCTTCTTTGGCTACACACGACTTGTATCTGTTTAATATGCATGAAGTTGGCAAAAATAAGCATTTCCTCTCACAAGTGACGACCCAAGCATTTGGAATCCACAGCATTTCTACATCGTCTAAGGTATGACAGCTTATCACTCATTTAATTTTTCAAAATGTTGTCTAACTAAACAGGTTGACAGTTTACTTAACTGTTCCTCTAGCCCTGCTGATCATCGCCTGAAGGATTTTTTTCACTATATTTGGTTACAAATAATGGTGCCAATGAAAATTGCATTCTGTTGGAAAATAAAAAGATGAGATTAAAATTATGTTCTATTAATCAGCAGCTTTAGCCCTTCCTTACTAGTTTTAATTTTTCCCCAAATTTAAATTTTGCTGCAGGTTTACAATATGACATGAATCTTGCTTCAGGAATCAAACCCAAATTCCATTTGTTTCTCCTTACTATATTCAAGACTATAATTTTATTTCATTTGAGGAATGTGTTGAAATCCCTGAATTACTTTTATTTGAAGCATCTTTGAATTGATTAGTTTTTCAACTCATGAAATTCTGGATAAGGGGTTAAGGTATGAAAAATGAACTGTGAAAAGAACATTAGCATCTAGGTATTGAGTTTCCAAAGCTTCTGTTCTGAAGTATCATCTGGGTAGAGGTCAGTTAGCAATGTGAGGATGGTTTGACACATGCTTTAAATGCCTATTTCCTGTTTCATTATAAAGAAGAACAATTATCACAGGTCTACATAGCCGTGTTATGTGAAGACTCAAGAGCACAAGAGAAAAGACGAATAGAATGGTGCATGGGTGAATGGAAGGGAGTTATTCAGGGCTGAACTCCAGTAAGAACTAGGAAGTACTCTTTATGTCATAATACTAATTATCATCAACGGAAATCCTAACATCACCATGCATGCTCTTAACAGTCCTGCTAGCTTATTCCATTATGCACCATTAATAAAGAACAGAAAAAAAAAAGAAAAATTTTTTAGATGAAACCCTTTTAAACTGCTTGGCTTTAACCTAGCTCCATCACTGGCACCACCAGATCAAACTGCAATCGAGTCACTGTTGTCACATCAAAATGGCATGGTGTATCTTCTAGGACATCAGAAGTCTGAGACATGAAAGTCCGTGCCAGATTCAGCTAATGTAAGTAAGCTCTGTCTGCTTGAAGTTCCAGGAAGAAAGTTCATTGTACAGTCTGAAATTTGGTCTGCGTATCTCCTTTCCTGGTCCCACGGGTATCTATGAAAATAATCCCTTCTGCTCAGCTACCAGGGGAGTGCTTCCAAACTTTGCAACCGCAGGAGCTGCATGTCTCTTCACGTCACCCAAAGCTGGGTTTCCATAAAGTTTCAGGTGCTCACAGAATATCTCTACTTCTTTTCTATCTAGTGGGATTAATACATTACTACACTTTTCTTACATCCATAAGGGCTGTTTTCCTTCCCTTCCCCAGCAGCATTTCATGGGTTTTTGTTTGTTTCTTGTTGTTGTTTCACAACTATTTACTAAAACAATAAGCATATTCAAAAGAATAGGTTTAATCTTTGTAATTTAACCCATCAGGTCTCTATGCTTCCAAGAAGGAAACCCAATACATGTATTCATAGTTGGTATGCATGAAATTATAGCTCATTTGTTTACTCCCCCTTTTACTGATTTAACAGAAATTATAAAGCAATAGGCATTGATCTGAATTTCAGAGACATAACAGGTAACCCAAGACAATGAATGACTAAACACAAATCTCACAGATCAAGTGAGTGGACACAGGAAAAACACAAGCGGTGGTGAGGTGGGGCAGAGTAGTCCTATTGCAGAGAGTATGGAGGATTCACAAAGTTCTATCAGATCTTAAGAAGTTGAACTTTGCATGAAAGATAAATAATAAGAGATAATGTATTGCCACGTATTTTAAAAGCCCACTCCTCTAAATAGAAAGAACCTATTTCTGAGGACACAGATGGTTGTTTATTTTAGGCCTCTAATATGGGGGAATATTTATACTTGTACTTATTTTTGTTATAGCCATATAAGAGTCAATGTTGAAAACACTCTAAACTCTGTCAATGTAGAAGCACATAAATGAGCCTCTTAAAAGTTACAGAGAACTTAGAATAGTACAACCATATGTACTAACATCAAAAGATCTCCAAAGATGATTATTTCAAAGACACATCATTTATAAATGTCCACACATTAGACAAATAAACTAAGCTTAATCTCTTCTTATTCTCTCTATGTATTTTTGTGAAAATTCTGGGTATTAATAAAAATGATTAAAAGTGATCACCTTTATAGAGTAAATTAGAGGAACAAAGGAAGAATTTAAATTTTTGGTATAGCTTTTCATATTTAAAGAATATACTGAAAAGTCATAACAATAATTTTCTTTTCCTTCATATATTAATTTTCATTATAAATAATGTAGCCAAAAACCCAATGTCAATAATTATGTAACTTTGTATTAGATTAATCAATTATGACTGGTTTGTCTGTTGTTTAATAATATATTTAGCAAAGCATATCTGGCAATTAAACAGTCACAGGATCCTGGACTGGCTACAGAATTATCCATGCAGAGTGTCTTGAGAATTTTGAAGACAATGACCAAACACAAAGAGTTTCATTGACAACCTAAGAGAGGACGCTGTGGTGGCTCTTTGTGTAAGGACATCCCTAGAAACTACACTGTGGGAGAGAATTAATTTCCCCATTCCTCCAAATTGTACTCTGAGCTCTATATGCTGCCCCAAATACATACATACATACATACATACATACATACATACATACATACATACATACATACATACATACATAAAATTAAGAGACAGGTCTTCCCATATAGAATCAATGTTTTAAAATACGTAATTAAATTTATACATTTTTACCTTTTGTCGATTATACTATTATCTATTGGCATTATTAACTACAGCCATTGCTACCCAAACTCAATGAGAAAATAGAAGCGGAAACATGTTAGGGCACTTAGATCACCTACACACAAGCAGAAACCAGTGGCTGGCGCTCTTTGCAAAGAATTTATAAACAGAAATATTAAATGTGTTAATGAATACATAATTTTACCGCTGTCATAGTTAGAAACTGTAATTTTTAAAGGTAATTTATATTAAAAACATATTCCTCCGTTCTTTTGCTTCATAACTAAACAGCGACTGAACCCTCGAAGCTCGGTAAAAGTGGCCCATCTTCTGCTTCACTACAGATATCCAATTGTCAGTTTTACCTTCTTTATAACCTTGATTTGTGTGGATGGATTAACACACACTCAGGATAAGGTTGAAAAGGTGCTTATTCTTTCTTTATATGTGAATGTATGTGTGTCCCAGTACCACTTCCCAGTGAACAAAATAACTCAAGATGTTTTAGATTAAACATTATAGAAGGGAGAGTTGCTCAGAGAACACAAACTAAATGAATGATCAGACCATGTATGACGAGACGTATAAATACTTTCTCCTAAGCACTCAATCTTACAGGGTGGCTTTGTTCAGATTTAATTGGGTCTCGGCCAATCAGCATTCTCCTGTTAGCTATTCTGGTCAGCCACAATTCAGCCAGCGTTATGACAGTTTCGGATCCAGTTTGATTGCTTAACATGCTGGCATTTCAGTGCCATGCGTCAGGAAGAACAAGCGCCGAGGCCTCAAATGGATCCATTCCAGTTACTTGCTAGAAGTCAATACACTGAGCTGGTGGCTCTGGTCCTAAGTAAAAACCCCTCCCTTCAAGGGCCAGGATCAACTTGATGTGGCTGTCCGTGATGATTATAGCAGCTCTTCCCACTCCCCTTTGCACTGATTGGAACTCAGATTATGTGGGAGGACACAGTTCTAGCTTCCAGAACTGTTTCCAAAAGGAACTTTGGTAATACTACGTCTGCCAGATTACATTTAAGGACATGCATTTGTGCACATTTACACACATGAACATGCTGACATGGAAGTAGGTTTTTCTTTTTAAAAGAAGAAAGTCAGAGGAAAGGACTCTCTCTGAAATACTGTCCTGTGTTTAGCCTCTTTGACACATGACTGTCTTGCCCAACACATGGCTCTGAGGTTCTCTGTCATGGGATGCTCAAGATTCACAGCTTTAGTGGCAGGATCAGGCAAGATACTTCCACCCATCTAGCTGATCGGTGAATCCCGTTCAAATCTACTGAGTTCCCTTTATTGTTGACAAGCAGATACTTGTGACATTCCTGAGATGGATGTGGGTACCCTGGGGCCTTCCACTTGTTGGCTACAAATGTTGTTAAGGAGAGATATTAGGGAGGATGGGTTGGAGAGATGGCTCAGCAGTTACGAGCACTGCCTCCTCTTCCAGAGGTCCTGAGTTCAATTCCCAGCAACCACATGGTGGCTCACAACCATCTGTAATGAGATCTGGTGCCCTCTTGAGGAAGAGGCCTGGACAGTCATCCTCATCAACTTATACCGTGAAATCCAATATGGACAAATTCCACAGAACCACTGTATAAGAGTTGTCCATGCATGTTTCAGCACTGCCAGGGTATAAATTTCATTTTTGTCATTAGGTAGGATAAGAAGAAAATGAGACAAAGGAAACATTAAGGTGGATGAAAGAATACAAAACTATAAAAGTCATTCATAGCCAAAGATATAAACTATGAAATAGGGTTTCCGTCTAGCAAGCACATGCAGTGGTCTGGATTCTTCAGTACTATATGGGACTGGACACAGTGTTAGAGCCTTGTAAGGTCAAATGTTCAGAAGGCAGAAACAAAACTATCTTTGCTCCTGGCCTACATAGCATGCTGGAAGCCCACATGGGATCCACAAGATCCTCTCTTCAAATGCAGTGGCAACCAGAGTAAATGATATCTCTAGCTGCCGTTGCTTCTGACTAGTGTTTGCTCACTTGGTTGGGTGCTGGTCATGTCCTCTGACCAAGAGGACGTTTCCCTGAGACAGTAACACACTGGTTTTCTTACCAATCATGCTGACAGATAGAAATGACTATGGCTTTTGTTGATTCTTCTTCTGGGCAAGTTTACCTGGGACAATTTCATGTCCATACCATCACACATCAAACAGGAACCCTAGCTTGGGACAGGAGGCATAAGATGGTTTGATTTCCATGTTATGTTTGTCCTTAACCAATTTTAAAAATGTTGTGCTCAGCAATTACAAGTTAAGTTATAACACATGCATATTTATGAAATACATCAGGAAAAAGGATATGAAAAATATGAGTACATCCACCTAAATGAATATTCGTATAACTTTGTAAGCCAAATTATGTTCTAGCAACACTTGTGCAACATAAACTGTTTCCACTGTCTAAGGTCGTGTTAACACTTGTAGAAAATTCCCTGTCCTGGTTGGACTTAAATGCACAAGTGAAGTGGATTTACTCAGCCAATTCACAAAGCAAAGCATGAAACAGATCTGCCATCTCTAGTGCCATCATAGGTGCCCAATCTATACAGGCCAAGTGCCACAAGCACAGTGACCTAAATTCAATTTTGCTTCTGCTACTTGTCATGTTGGAACCCCCAGGAAAACTGAACAATTTTTTCTTAGAGCAGTATTTCTCAGTGATGACGAGGACTCTTTAACATCAACTTAGAAAACACTTAGAAAAGTCATCCTTCCCTCCCCCACGCTATAAAAGATTCTGTGGATACATTATATAGAAATAAATTCATTGGCTATTCAATATCCTGTCAGATGCTTGAATCTGGCATTCGTCAGGAACGGAAGGTGATTGGCTGGGGTTCGTTTCAATGCAATCAAAACCATAGCTTCTATAACTGAGAAGTATGTGAGATAAATGTGTTTTTTCCATTTTGTTTAAAAGGAACTTATTATGTGGGCAGCTGCCTTTTGAATGATATTAATGCCAAAGTGAAGCTTTATATTACAAAGTAAAATGAAGCCAGCTTTTAATACTAGGTTGAAAAGTATTGTCATGCAGTAGGAGTCGTGACCTTTGACTCCAGCAAGAAAACTGATTTATATAATAAAACGTAGGGAGACAGCTTTAAAAAAATGCTAACGCATTCTTTCTTTTTTGCAAAGAAAATAAGAATATCTGTCTATTTGCTCCAGGATATGCCCTGCAAGGGGTCATCCCAGTAAATGCTTACATTCTCTGTAAAGTTATGTGAGAGAGCAAAACCCACTGGCGGAGAATGCATATTCCATCAAGACTCCTGGACCAGGATCCACCTCAATTATTTAGTGCAGTGGAGAAAGTCAGGCAAATGTACAAAGAAAACCAGCAACATTGCACATTATTAAACAGACCTTCTTCCTCAAGATCCGTGACCATTCCACGTGTTCCTTGGGTAAGGATGAGGAGTGACACTGGGAAGTATTCTGATATCCAAAGAGAACTCTGATATTGTTTGAATATACACAGAAGTTAACAAAAGCTCAGCACGAGAGTCAGAGGAAAGCAATGTCAGGCTTAGCTCTGCCCTGATTTATCGTTCTATCAAAATTTCATGCCTGACTGCCGAGTTGGATGTGGAATGGTCGTGTTCGGTGAAGACACGGCTATGGTACAATGCTGGGCTTGTCGCAGCCACTGTAATTCAGGAGGTGTTTCTACTGTGCGGTCAAAGCCAGACGTTTGTAGACATTTCTTTGTCTGGAATACCCATAGTGCTTTTTAATAGCAGAGTACTGACATTGTAAAAGCAGTCTGAATATAGGGGGATATCACCTGAGAAAAATAGAGAGGGGGACAAGCTTTTTACTATTCTAAACTTGAATATATACTAACAAATATGGATTTTGAAAAACATATTCAAGTCAATTTGTATGTTCTCTTAAATATGCAATGTCGTCCTCACGCACATAGTTTCAAGAATCTCTGAATAAAAAGAAAAATGTGGAGAAAATTCAGAGCTGCTTGAACTTTTGTTGCTTATCAAAGAATGGTAAGAACCAGTGCCTTCCAGACTGTGTAGCAGAAAATGTTTATTCCTGGTTTTGGATTTGGTTTCCCTAAGACTAGCAACACTTGATGCCAAGTTCTCCCCTTTCTGCATGCTCCATGCACAAGCCACAGAAGAAGAGAACCACAGAGAAGTCCCAAACCCTTCAGGGTTGTGTTAAAATGCTTTATGGGTAAAGCTCCATTATAAAACATATTGGATAAAACGCCAGGAGCAGCACTACCACCTCGATTTCCCAGCAGCTTATTATTGATTCTGTTTTACAGCTCTGTGTTCCTCGGATTCCTAAGCATTTTTACCCCTAGATGATGATCTCACAAAACTACCCTGAGGATCACCCACATGTATGCGACAATCCTGTTCCAATGTCTGTCAGGGTGACCAATCATTTACTATTCTACAGCTCAGAGTATTTGCAGCTAAATCAGGCCTCCAAAACCTTTTCCTGCCAAATGTCTATTTTCTTAGTGCTGTTTAGCATCTTGAAAAAAAGAAGTGTCTATAGAAATAGAGAAGCTGACTACTGAGCCTCTTTCTGACATATGGTCTATTATATCATTATGTTATCTTTTGGCTTTGGCTGAAATATCTATCCTTACAAAACACCCAATATTCCTAAAGAGATAAAAATTTATTAAAATAGAGAATGAATGGCAAGCATTGGTACCTATGATCAATTTACCAAATTATTTATATCGAAGGTTCTTAATCTGCGGGTTGCAGCCCTTTTGGAGATTGTTATCAGAGATCCTGCTTATACTTACATTGTGATTCTTAACAGTAGTAAAATTACAGTTATGAGGTAGCAATGAAATAATTTTATAGATGGGATCACAACATGAGAAATTGTATTGAAGTATTGCAGCACTAGGAAGATTGAGAAGAATTGATCTATATGCTACTTGATTTTTATTTCGTCTGGGTGTCCTGGAATGAACTGGTAGGCATACGAAATTGGAGGTAGGCATGTTGGTATGTTTGTGAGGGAGTGTGCTTACATATGTGTGTGAGATTAATTTTGTGGATATGCTTGGGGAATGTATTTTTCTACCTCTCAGAAAAGATGAACAGCTAAGTCCTGTGGAGCATCCCTGAATGCAAATATGAAGTTTGGCTCTGATTCAGAGACTGTCAGTTTCCATTTCTTTTATTTCCATCTCCTATGTCCATTTATCCAGAGTACGAAAAGTCTATGCCTATATTCAGACAATCAAATACAGTTCTTTTATTTAGAAAGCACCTTGTGACCTTGAAAGCAAAGAGTCTCATGTACAGTTTGGCTCTCCTTTCTCAAAAAAGAAAAAAGCAATGCTGGAATTCGATATCTCTCATTTTCCAAGATTTCTAACTTCAATACCCATTTCTTTTTACGCACATTCCCATGAAAATCTTAATTGTCATATTTATCAGTTAGATTGCAGGATCCAGGTAATGTTAAACAATACATAGTCAAGCATCTGAAATCAAGTAATAATTTATAAGTTCATAAGATAAAAAGTTCAACATGTGAAATTTAACTTAGCTGGTAGACTGAGAAATTATCTGAAAAAATAAATCAAGAAAATAATCCCAGTGTTTAGAATTGTTGAGATAAAATAAAACAAAATAAGAGCAACTTTAAGCAAAATGGTGAAAGAGCTTCATATTGAACATTATATAATACCAGTGAAAGAAACTGGGTCCATAGAAAGGGCATCGTTCTAGCACCCACTCACACACCACATGACACTGTTAACTACAGAGAAGAAATAATCCTAGATCCTTACAGAAATATAAAGACCCCAAATATCAAATACAACCTTGAGTTAAAAAAAAATAGAATGAGAGCCAGGTGGTGGTAGTGCACACCTTTAATCTTGGCACTCAGTAGTGGTAGAGACACACAGATCTCTGAGTTTGAGGCTAGCTTGGTCTACAAAGTGAGTTCCAAAGCAACCAGAGCTACACAGAGAAACTCTGTTTCAAAAAAACAAAAAAGGTAGCAGCAACAACAACAAAAGAATAAGAATGAAAAAGTAAAATTCTGAATCATCATACCAATTGTGAATCATACCAATTGACTTGAAAACATATTACAACAGTTAAAAAAAGTGCAACCTATTAAAAATGGGTCAAATATTTGAGTATCTGTTTCTGTACAGAAGATGTAGAAATTGCCAATCGATGTACGAATAAATACTTAATCTCTATTTTCACCAGGGAAATCTACATTAAAACCACTGTGAGATACCATTACATATGTGGTGGTATCTATTAGCAGTAAATTATAGATAACTACAGGCAAGAACATGTCAGAAAGAACATTAAGGAACAGTTGCTAGTATTGTACAGCTAAATGAGAAATAGTGTATATTCCAAGAATCCTACTACCTGGTGTCTACCGAAAGAGTAGGCATTGGTATTCCATAGATAGCTTCACTCTGACCTTCAGGTCAATTATAGACAGTGGATGATATAGAAGTGACCTAATGGTTCATGAATGAATGAGTTTTGCATTTAATATGTTAAGAATAGAATACTATTCAGCAGTTTTTAAAAAAAGACTAACTCATTTAAAACATGTATAAAAACAGAGAAATAATGCTAAGAAATATAAACCACACACAGACAAACTGTCTGAACTCAACTTATACATGGACTTTCCAACTGTCAAACTCATAGAAATGCTGAGCAGAATGGTTGCCCTCAGTTGGTGGAGAGGAGACTTGAAAAGGGAATAGGGAGACATCAGTCAAAGATTAAAGTTTACAGATAGAGGAGGGGTAACTTCTGATATTTTATTGTACAATTAGATGACTACTCTTAATAATGCATTGTACATTTAAAAACATACCCAAAGCAAGGATTTTAATGTTCTACAAAGAAGTGGTGTGTGTGAGGGATGGGTGGGGATAGATTATTTGTTCATTGAAATAGAATCCAGGCTGGAGAGATTGTTCAGTGGATAAAGTACTGGTTCAGTGAAGACCCAATTTCCAATCTCCAGCCCTGGAGTGACGTCAGACATGGTCTCTATCACCTCTAATCCTAGTGCTCTGTTTTCACAGTGTTATTGGGGACTATGGGGCAGACACGGGGTATTACTGAGCTTTCAGAGGACAGCTGGGCTAGAATTTGCAATGATAGAAAAGACACCCTGCCTCAAACAGGGTGGAAGGATAGTTCTGACATCTAAGGTCATTGTCTGCTCTCTATAGCATAGGCACACCTTCAGTCTTGCCCACTAGCTCACACATGAGCGTATGCATGCAAGCGTGTGTGCAAACACACCACACACACACACACACACACACACACACACACACACACACACACACACACATGAATGTCAGGTTAATTATTTTCTCTGCTTAATGAGTTACCCAGGGGTGGATCTCACTTATCTTCTAAAATGTCATCAATGTCACCACTGTCACATAACATTTCTTACAAGGAAGCCTTTTTAAAAAGAAGATGAAGAGGGGGACAGAATTTCATTCTTGCAGCAAAAACGACTGAAAATTACATACAGAATACCAGCATTTAAAGATGTGTTTGGATATATTTTGTGGCAACCCCCTTTTCTGATCTTCCCTCTCCAAAAGCAGAGAACCTTTGCTATCATTTTATGAACTTGCCTCACTCTGGCTGGTCCCAAACAGTCTTGCCAACTGCTCCACATGATTCCTTAATACATCTTCAAAAAGAATTTACTCACCAAGAGGAATTCTCCTGTAAGCTCAGCAAACAGCTTTCCAAAATCTAGATATCTGTCTGTCTCACAATTCCTTCTTGCCAGCTTTTTATTTGCTCTAATGAGGCATCTACAAAACCCAGCTACTGACAATGGCTGCTTTTTTTTCATGTGCCTTGTTCTCTTCCTCTCTCTTACAGTAGGACAAAGGGCAGGCCATGACACATCCATGCGAACAAAGTCAAGGGAGCAAAGCAGGGCAGTGACATGAGCCGCTTCATCTAGTTCTCACAGCTGTGTGGATGCACCTGCACAGGGGTATTTTGTCCTAGTAACAGTTCAGGGACCTAAAATAACCACCAATCACTTAGTTTTGCAAGTCTTGAGAAAACAGGGACAGGGCTTATGACTATATTAGACCAGATAGTTTGTATCTAAGGACGTAAGTACAGGAAAACCCCAGAGATGTTGCAGAGCTGTGTCATGTGCTTGCTTTAGGTTGATTTCATGACTAGAATCCCATTGGGATATTGACTGCCATTGATTCCCCAAACTATCTCTGAGTAGATAAATCTTCATTTGTGCTTGAGCAACTACTGGCAAGGCTTTCTAGGTTTGATCTGGAACTATGTGGACATTCCTACCTTCTTGGAAAGTAAAAGTAAAATAAAATAAATTTTTAAGGCACTGAGGAACTGAGGATTAACTATTTCAATAAAAGTTAAGGGAAGCACACTTATATTTCCACCATAGGAATCTTAAAAAATTAGAATGAATACTATTTGATTTTCTGAAAAACTAAGAAAAATCAAATACTAACATTTAATTAAAACTTATACTTGTCCATTAGTAGAAAATTTAACAGTATGTGATTCCAAGGTGTAGAGATAAGAGGATCCTACCGTTCCTACAGAGACAGAGGAACACTGGAACAGAGAAGTTCTCTGTGACTTCTGCTAATTGTAGACTGGGGGTGTTGTTCTAAAGCCCATGTACTGAAGGCACAGTCTCAACCTGGAAGTGGTGACACCCACAGGGATGGGACTTGACAGTAGGACTTTAGGTCATTGGGAGCATACCAACTGTCTGAGTTGGAGTTTCTGTTGCTTTGCCAAAATACCGTGACCAAAACACAAGTTGAGGAAGAAAGTATTTATTTGGCTTACACTTTCAGATCATAGTCTACAGCTGGAGGAAGTCAAGATAGGAACTCAAGCAGGGCAGCAACCTGGGGGCAGGAGCTCATGATCATGAATGCAGAGATCATGAAAAAGCTGCTTACTGGTTTGCTTCTCCAGGCTTAATCAACATGCTTTCTTATAGAATCCAGGACTGACAGCCTAGGAATGGCACCACCCACCATGGTCTGGGTCTTCCCCCATTGACCACTCATTGCGAAATGCCTTTCAGCTGGATCTCATGGAGGCGTTTCCTCAACTGAGGCTCCTTCCTCTGATGACTCCAGCTTGCATCAGATACACATAAAACCAATCAGTACAACTGACCCCCTTGTCAACTTGATCTACAAACACGTCACTATTAAGTCACAATTCTGCCATTCTTATTCATCCCTAACATTTCACATTAAAATCACAAATAATTTTTAAAGTCTCACAGTCTTTATAAATTCAAATTTGTAAAGTATACTCTCTTTAAAAAGCCAATCTCTTTTAAAAGATAAGTCTTTCATCTGCGGGCTCCTTTATAAATCAAAATTAAATATCTTCATCAAGAGGAAAGAACCAGGGCACCATCACAATCTGAACAGAGCAAAATCAAACTCCAACACTGTAAATAACTCACTGTCCAATTATCTGGGATTCACTCACAATCTTCTGGAATCCTCCAAAGGGCATAGGTTACCCCCCCCAGCCCTGCCCTCTGCAGCACATACAACGTGTCTTTTAGACTCCAGGTGCCTCCATTGCTGCTACTGTTCCTGGTGGTCTCCCCACCATACTGGCATCTCCAAAACTCAGGTCTTAGGCTGCAAGCAGGCTTCACTTTCATAACGAGTCTCTCATAGGCTCTCTTCATGGTGCCAAGAGTCAACTTCTTTGCATGACCCCTTGCGTCCTGGGCCTTTAACTGCTACTCTGGCACCTTCACTAATGGCCTTTTCTGGCCTCTCACAGTGCCAAGCCTCAGCTGCTCTCTATGATCCTTTCATGCCTTCAAAACAAGTCCCACCTGGGTGACTCTTACACATTACAAAGTCTGGCTGCCAGCATGAGGTGCAACCTTGGCCACCTCTGGAACACAGCTTCTCTGTGCTGTCAAAAAAATACTTCCCAAGAGATTGCACTTCCATGTTGCTGGTCTCTTCTTAATCACCGCTAATTTCTTAGCTCCAGCTGACCAGCATCAAGTATTCCAGCAAGATTTTTGCTTTAGCACTTTTGTATCTTGTTAATCACAGTGGATTCGCGAGCCCCAGATAACCAGAACCACAGAATCTTAATTACAAATGGCCCTGATAGAGTCTTTGGACTTCCCTCTGACACTTTGTTTGTTTTTAATTTTTAAAACATTTTATTGTTGCCATTATCATTGACTTTTTTTTATTTTTCCTTTCAAAAATTTGCACTTCTCCCCTTCTCCCATTCCCCTCCTGCTCCCCCACTAACCCTTCTCCCTTCCCCTCCATCCTTAAGAGAGGGCAGGGTACCCTGCCCTGTGGGAAATCCAAGGCCCTCCTCCGTCCATCCCGGCATAGGAAGGTGTGCATCCAAGTAAACTAGGGTCCCAATTGGTAGGATCAATATAGTACAAATGGCAATTCTACCAAAGGCAATCTATAGATTCAATGCAATCGCCAGCAAAATCCCAACAAAATTCTTCACAGACCTTGAGAGAACAATAACTAACTTTATATGGAAAAACAAAAAGCCCAGGATAGCCAAAACAATCCTATACAATAAAGGAACTTCCGGAGGCATTACCATCCCGGACTTCAAACTCTATTAGAAGCTAAAATTATACAATGGAAGAAAGAAAGCATCCCTCTGAAACTTTGTAAGCCAGGCCTCCCTCCTCTGCACTCATCCCAATATTCTTATCGTCTAAGATCCCACAGGGTTCTGACACTCAATGGCACATCTAGCTCAAAGTTCCAAATCCTTCCCCAATTCTCCCCTAAACAGGGCCAGGTCTGTCATAGCAATATTCAACTTCACTGCTACCAATTTGTTTTGTCTTAGGCAGGGTTTTGTATTGCTGTGCTGAAACACAAGAGCAAAAAGCATGTTGGGGAGGAAATAAATAAATAGAGAAAGAGCTGCTCAGGATATAGGCTAGTTTTGAAATTTGGGGGCTAACTAATATAGTAAATGGAGGAGTTATTTGCTCATGTGACTGTTGCAGAGTTGTTGGGTTTTGTTTCCTTTTATTCAGGGATGGCTGAAGAAGGCAGTCATTTGTTCATGTCCTTATTGCCTTTTCCTGTCCCATCTCTGAAAAGAATGACACTTGGCTCTTAAGAAATGTACACTGCTCTAACATTTCATATCCCCTTGGTTTCAAAAGATTGAGAAAGACTTATTAACATATTAAACAAAATTAATATATCAGGCTGAGAAAATAAGGTCAAAATATGGGTTATGAAAAATATTGTTTTGTTTCTGTTAAGATCAGGAATGATGAGACTGTACAATGGAAGTTCTTCCTTGGTAAAAGAAGAAAAGAAAAATGTTAACACATGTACTAATGTGCTTCCAGAGAGGTCCATGGAAGAAATTAAATATTTACAGGAAAGAGTAATAAGATTCTTAAAAAGTGATGTCCACCCCTCCAGAAAACCAAACAACAAAGAACAAAGTCATCACCACCAATTCCCACGTCATGTGCAAAATTGACAGAGTTGGCTATGCCACTAAAATCCATGTAGAATTCAGAAGACTACTAAACTCTTCAGTAATAATAACCCTACACTGAGAATTCTACTTATGTATACAATATCAAAATATGGCTCCATTAAGATATGAAAGGGAAGAGATATTTTTAATATCCTCAGTGTCTGTTGTTATGTCCCCTTTTTCATTCCTGATCTAAAAGCCGGTATGCCCCAAAATTGGAAAATGTAAAAGAAATGGACAGTTTTTTAGATAAATACCATATACCAAAATTAAATCAAGACCAGGTGAACAATTTAAATAGACCTATAAGTCGCAAGGAAATAGAAGCTGTCATCAAAAACCTCCCAACCAAAAAAAGCCCAGGACAAGATGGTTTTAATGTAGAATTCTACCAGGACTTCCAAGAAGAGCTAATACCTATACTCCTTAAGGTGTTTCACATAATAGAAACAGAAGGGTCATTACCAAACTCTTTTTATGAAGCTACAGTTACCCTGATACCAAAACCACAATATAAATCCGACCACACTTAACCTGATAGAAGAGAAAGTGGGAAGTAGCCTGCAATACATGGGCACAGGAGACCACTTCCTATGTAAAACCCCAGTGGCACAGACAATAAGAGCAACAATGAATAAATGGGACCTCTTGAAACTGAGAAGCTTCTGTAAAGCAAAGGACACTGTCACTAAGACAAAAAGGCATCCTACTGAATGGGAGAAGATCTTCACTAACCCCACATCAGACAAAGGTCTTATCTACAAAATATACAAAGAACTCAAGAAACTAGACATTAAAATGCTAAATTACCCAATTAAAAATGGGGTAATGATCTGAACCAAGAATTCTCAACAGAAGAAGTTCGAATGGCCAAAACATACTTAAGGTCATGTTCAACTTCCTTAGCGATCAGTGAAATTCAAATCAAAACAACTTTGAGATACCATCTACACCTGTCAGAATGGCTAAAATCAAAAACACCAATGATAGCCTATGCTGGAGAGGATGTGGAGTAAGGGGAACACTCATCCATTGCTGGTGGGAATGCAAACTTGTGCAACCACTTTGGAAATCAGTGTGGCGGATTCTCAGGGAATCAACCTATCTCAGGATCCAGCAATACCACTCTTGGGAATATACCCAAGAGAAGCCCAATCATACTACAAAAGCATCTGTGCAACTATGTTCATAGCAGCATTATTTGTAATAGCCAGAACCTGGAAACAACCTAGGTGCCCCTCAATGGAAGAATGGGTCAAGAAAGTGTGGAATATATACACATTAGAATACTACTCAGTGGTAAAAAACAATGACGTCCTTAAATTTGCATGCAAATGGATGGAAATAGAAAACACTATCCTTAGTGAGATATCCCAAACCCAAAAAGATGATTATGGTATGTATTCACTCATTAGTGGACCTTAGCCATAAACAAAGAACATTAAGCTTATAGCTCACAAGCCTAGAGAAGCCAAATAGCAAGGTGGACCCAAAGAAAAACATATATAGATCCTCCTGGAAATTGGAAGCAAACAATATCGCCAGGCAAAAGGTGGAGGCACAGGAATGGGATTAGGGGTGTAGGTAGGGGTGGGGGGGTGAAAGGGAGAGAGGGAGGGAGAAGGGATGGACTGGGGAGAGCTTGGGGGAGTGGGAGGGTGGAGATGGAGGAAGGGTGGATATTGGAGAAGGGAATAAGATATCTACATTAAGGGAGTCATTTTAGGATTAACAAGAGTCTTGGCTCTAGAGGGGATCACAGGTGTCCACGGGGATTTCCCCAACTAGGTACTTGGGCAGCAGAGGAGAAGGTGCCTGATCTAGCCTTGTCCCATAGTCACATTGATGAATATCTTGATCATCACCATAGAAATTTCGTCCAAAGGATGGAGATAGAGACAGAGACCCACATTCACATCAGAGCAATGGACTGAGCTCTCAAGGTCCAGTCGAAGAGCAGAAGGTGGGAGAAGATGAGCAAGGAAGCCGGGACTGGGAGAGGCTGATCCACCAACCGAGACAGTGTGCCTGATCTAATGGGAGCTCACCAAATCCAGCTGGACCAGGACTGAATGAGCATATGATCAAACTGGAATCTCTGAATGTGGCTGCCAATAGGGGCTGACTGAGAAGTCAATGAGAATGGCACTGGGACCTATCTCTTCTGCATGTATTAGCTTTTTGGGAATCTAGTCTATATGAATGCACACCTTCTTAGGCTGGGATGGAATGGGGAGGGCCTTGGGCTTCCCACAGGGCAGAGTACCCTGACCCCTCTTAAGGAAGCCGGGGGAGGGAGGACGAGTAGTGGGGGAGTAGGCGGGGAAGAAAATAAAATTTAAAAAAAGAGATATTTTTAAAACTTGACAAAAATTGAAAGAAGAAAAGCAGATGGCTGGAGAGATGGCTTCATAGTTAACAGCACTCATTGCCCCAGCAGAAGCCCTGGGTTCAGTTTCCAGCCTCCATATGTCAGGGCACCATCAACTGTAGCTACAGTTTCAGTAGATCTGATAAATTCTTCTGGAATCTGTGGGGATGAGGCTTGCACACGGTACATATACATACAAGCAGGAAAACACTGATACACAGAAAATAAAAATAAGTCTTTTTCATTTAATATATCCATTCTTCTCCCATACATTACATCCCAACCACAGTTTCCCCTCTCTCTACTAATTGCAGGGAGAACAATTGACTATTCAGTCTTCTTATTTTTGAATGATGTGTTTTTCATTACAAATATTTTATTGCTTATATTTATTCTTTATATAAGTTATATCGACCTCTTTGCACCCAGTTGAAATGATACATAGTCCCTATTTTACTCTCTTCCCCAAGATAGTCTCTTTTTTGAAACTTACCTGACCAAAGGAATGGTGTCTTTCACCCAGAAGCCACCCTTCTTGGACATGAAGCAGATTTTGTCAATTACACCAGAAAGAAAGAAATTGTCCTTCTATGTGATTTCAGGCTTAGCACCATGTCCGTAAAAGAACTGAACTCCCTGCTATGAAGCAGAGTAGCTCAACGGGATGTAATGGTTTCTTAATAGTTCTTGATGGGAAGCCACTCTTAGGTAAACTTCTCTAAGACAGACAAGGCATTCAAATTCCTCACTTGAAAATAATTGTGTCTGAGAATTTTTCAAAAGTCAACTTTATGTATTTTCTAAAGAATGCAGCAACATAAAATTTTGCAGTAATCATTGTTATAGGACAAATAAGTATGCTTTTCATTTTTATCTCCCATAATTCTCTTTGAGAGGGAAGCCTTTCTGTCCTCCAAAGGCAGGGTTCATGTGTGTTCATTGAGTGACTAAAGGAATGTTCCCCATTTTGGAAGTTTGCTAGTGTATAAGGGTCAAGTATTTGAGATGTGAACTTTTCAAATAAAAGAATAGACATGAAAAGACAAAAAAAAACCCACATCAACATAAGCAAAATGTGTTGAAAGGTATCTTGTCTTTAATGGACTGTGCCTGTCCATCTCTCCTCTGAGTCACATAGAGAGCCTGGAGAATGACCAGATTCAGTAAATGAATTGAAGAGCTAGGTTTACCTCCCATTTCCACTGAAATTGCTATTCTCCTCAGTTTACAAGACACTGAGGCTAAAATTTTTATCACAATACTCTTTTTAAAATATTACATTCATTTTTTTTCTGAAAATATTTCTGAAAATTTCTCAGTCATCCATGTATTCTCCCAGGAAGAACTGAATAGCATGGAACATTTTATTGATGAATTTGTTTCAATATTTCAAATGTTGCAAGTGTATAGTAATTAGTATCATATTATATCACTAATACAGAGACTAATTAATTGATCCTAGGAGGTTGGAGAACTCTGAGGTACCAAGTAATGCTAGCATAGACAACTGACTATCTAGTATTGTTTGTCACTTCATTAAATGATGTCACATACATTGACTTTCTATTTAAAAATTTAATATCTCACTGCTTTTTATATTTTCTGCCATCACATTATATGTTTGTTTATTCTAATTGCCTTTTTTCATACTGATAATTAGTATGATTAAAGCTTGTTAATATTTCACAGTTTTGTGAAACATTTCCCTTTTCATTTTGGCATATGTCAATCAGGAGTGAAATAAATAACTGTATATGTTAAGTGACTTTCTTGCAGTGTCTTGAATTCTCTTCATATGGGAAAAGGATCAATCATTTAATGTTATGGGCAAGACAGCCTGACAATAGAAAACTGAATTTCTAAGAGTTAGAAAATGTGCAATAGATTCACTTATTGTATCATTCCTTCTAATGGAAAATATTATGAGAGTGTCAGAAAATTGGAACCAATGAGGGCATTGGACAGGACTTCACTTGCTGTGAGACAATGTTTACATTCTGAAGGAACAAGCCCCAAAGCAATCAGAGAAACTGCCAATAAGTGGCAATCCTAGAAAGCCAGTTTATCCTGGGATGAGATACCTTTCAACATAAGGTTATTGACGTTAGATGAAATGAGAGTAGTCAGACCATCACATAAATGGAGAGTTTACTCTCTGGCATAGATGAATGTCAAACAGTTTCATCAGGAGAAAGACGACAGTTTAGTTGACATTTGTAATGAGGGCGTTGTCCAGGGAGACAAAAAAAGGCAAATTATGAAGATTCTGGTACCAAGTTTAGGAGTACAGCCTCTTCTTGTTAAGGAGAAGGAGGCTACCAGGTTTCTTCTAGCATGATTTACAAGAAATGAAAACTTTGTCCACTAAAATGTTGTGAATTCTCCCTACCTTCACTCATAGACTTAATGCTTTGTAGATAACAGTAAGATATGGTCCATCCTTCCATAGAAGTGAAATATGGAACTTTATTATTGAAGTTTAAAAAATTCAGAACTGTTCTGAGGTTTGCATTTTGATACCAACCGTCAACCAGTATCCCAATATTGCCATCAACAACTTATCGCATCCAAACCTTTCATCTCTCCTCACTCCTCGGGCTCCTTATAGAATTTGTGAGGCTTTCCTGTCTGCAGTGTTACACCTCAACTTTAATCACTAAGTGGCTTCCTGGTAGACCTCAGGATTTGTGCTGCAAGACACCTAATGTGAGCATACTAAATGACAAAATCTTGTTCTTAGTCACCCTGAAAAGTCTTTCTCGATCTCTTTTTTGATAATCACTTAGCACTATCCAGAGAGATTCACAAAGTATTATTTCTGGTTCATAGCTGTCTTCCTAACTCCAGCTCTGGCTTTTCTTTCAATGACTAGTTACTAGTACTAGGAAAGCAAAGCCCTAACATCTATGCCCACAATGATATTTTTCTTGAGACATGCTTATTTCTGTCTACACAAATGTTCCCGTTGTCTTTTGAAGTCATTCCTTTAGGAAGGGAAAGAAAAACACAAGGCTCATTCTCTGCAGTGATTATTTTCTTACCTCCATTTCTCTTCGTTTGTAACACTCTCATTTCTGCAGATTGCCTCTTACCTTTTAACTTCTTCACCAGCATAACAGATAATGGTGGCCTCATCTCTATTGTATTTTTCCCCAATCTTTCACTATGACCTCTACAACATTTTCCAAAACACAGCTTTGATTGCTTCATTCTATTCAAAGTGCCACAGGTCCAAATCCAATTAATCACCAATTCCACAGTTCTTTGGTCACAGCTCTTTGTACTTTTAAGGAGAAGGAGCACATATAATTCTTCATAACCTTAACTCTACTCTTGAATCTAAATCCCCAATTATACTGTGCATGAAGCAAGACCTATATGCTGTTGGTGTGTTCACTTTCTTCACATAGATCCTAAAGTTTTGCACCTTAGTTTTTCCTCCTTCTTGAGATAATCCACTCACATACAATCCTTATGAATGTAATCTCTCTTTTGAATATCATTCCTTCAACTTGTGTGACATATCCTTACTTTGAACCCCCAGAACATAGCCAAAGCCCTATTTACAGATTTTCATTAAATATTTATTAAATCCAATGAAATGAATGGAGATTCTTTCATAGAATCACAATAATAATAAAAAAGTTAAACAGTTATTGCTCTTTATTTTCCATCTGCTCCAATACAGCAACAGTATTTTAGTAGCCTCCTCTCCACATCAACACTTAATATTTTCTTCTGCTGCAAAGGCACCAACTGAAAAGAAGTTTCAAAGACACATGGGGACATCTGCTCTCAGAAGCCACTTGAAAAATAAGGATGCCACAGAATAGGAAAAACAGCTGTGCAGTGTTCAAGAGATTGCTTGTAGAGCCGCAGGGAAGAACGAAAGGCAGACAAACACACAGAGTCACCCCAAATGAGAAATGAATTTTTGCAGGAGCTACCAAGGCACCCAGTTGGATACCAGAGTGCAGCTTTATTCTGCCTTGACTTTACTATTCACTGTTCCTTCAGGGAAGAGAGTGTGATCTTGTCCACCTGTTTATATTCCTGCACAAGAAAGGAAGTTCAACTATAATTTTAACCTTAAATGAAACAAAAAAACCCTCACATAATGTACATATAGATCCCAGACATGTGCCTATTATATTAACAGAAAATGATAGATCAGTTTTGGGATATTTGATCTCTATAGTTTGGTTCACAATTGGAACTGGTTAATTTAAAAATACTTTAAATTTTACTTATTTTATTGTTCTTATAAATTTAAACTGAATCTAGGCCATTTGTATTATAATAAACAATTTATCCACCAAAAGACAACTGCTCTGGCGGCTTAATCTCCCTTGGTCCTCTTTAGAACAAAATGAACACATTTTTACATAAGAGAATATAAGAATAATACAACTTTTCCTTCTCCATAGATACATACACACATATTATATATTGTTTATATATTATACATTTATTTCTATGTATTATATATTGCATACATATACACTATATGTGACCTATGTAATATAGCACTTATAATATATATGGAGGACAAGTTATATCATATATACATATAGACACACACACATAAACAATATTGATTGCTATCAGTAACAAAAGAGGATTGTCAACTTGGATAATTTGGAATAAGATCTTTGAGATTCACTGACTCAAGTTGAATCTGCTCACCCCAGATTAGTTTGAAATTCGTGAAGACAGCAAGAGACTCTTGTGAATTGTGAAGGAAATTTCTAGTATGACCTATTCAGAATATTCCTCTTCAGGCAGCTGTGGATGTTCATGTGTCAGGCATGGGTTAAACTACCACCTAAACAGAACAGAATCTCAAGAAAGCAGTAAGCCTGCCACCAACTTTCCACAATAAAGGATGAAAATTTAGTACTGAAAGACACAACATCATCTTGCCCATTCTTCAGAACTTACAAATACAGCAAATAAATCCTAAAGCCAAGAAATGAATACATGGAAGATGATTCTCTGTCTTCTCTATGGTCTCATGTTGAAAGATTCAGGCTGCTGCCCTGGTACAGAGCTTCTAAACATGTTAGACGACTAGGCTAATTTTTTGTAAGTTTAATTCAAATTTTATTTTAATGCCTTCTTCTTGATTATTAGAAAGATTTCATCCTGGAGAACAGATGAGAGAAAAAGAGGGCTGGGTCTACTGTTAGTACACATGAAAACAAATGTCACAGGAAGGTTTCATTTAATGATTTTGAGCCTAAAGAGCAAAATTGGAGTCTATGGCTACATCTAAGGGTCCATTAGACAATAGTATGATATCAGACATTAGCTCATTACCATGGCAGATGCTTAAATATTAAGAATTGTGTAGAAATTAACAGGACTTTTTATAGTGGATAAAATGCTGAACTTAAAGCTGTTCATAGATAGCAAGAGAAATGTATGTTAGGAAAATTCTAGAGAAATTCCTAGAATTAAATTTGTACAAATTGCCTCTTTATTAAAGACAAGTTCTCCTTTTAGTCCTCCAGTGTTGAAAGTGATGACAGCAAATAAATTAATGTAACTAATAATGTTTCCTGCCAGGAATAAAAGAAAGCCTCCATCCCTTTTGGAATGGTGTGTCTATAAGCACTCGCCAGTCAGGGGAATGCCAGTTCCAAGGCCCTTCATGCCTACTTCACAGGACTGGACTCCATGTACACCAAGTCAGTGGTTTAGTGAAAACGGAAAAAGAGCTAAGAAGGTCAATCACATTCTAACAAAAATGTGTTCCATTACATCAAAGGATAGAAAGAAGACAAATTTTTATCTTCATTTGAGTGACAAACATGTAAAAGAAGCTGAACAAAAGATGCCTTTGATAAGTTTGTTATCTCATCTCCATACATGTTACGTGTTGTGCTGTACTGTATCATACTAAGATTCTTTGGTTGTATATTATCTTCTTTGGGATCTTATCCAGGATGAAAAAAAATTTAGGAAATAGTTAGCCTGCATCCTCTCTGTTCATTGTAACTCCAGTCAAGGCCATTGTGGGGACATGTTGTTAGGGTAAGAGAAAGAAGTCTCGAGAATTCTCCAAGAACAAAGAAATGTCTTAGGATTTTCACATCTGCAATGCTTTTACTGAAGTTCCTCACAGACCCTGAAACAGGTCTCCAGTGACCCTACAGCTATATGCTCAGAGTGACGACATATGTTTCACTTCATCTCAGACCCTAAAGAAAAATATCCTTCCTACACAGGTTAGCACCAAGGGACAATGAAACTATTTCCCCACGGCTTCCCAATGGGTCAGCTTTCTCTTGAAAATACTCTTCCTGGAGGGTGAAGAGAAGGTCTCTTGATATATAAAATATTTTGAGCTCTTTAGAAGGGAAAGCTCAGAATAAATTTCAGCTATTATTATTACCATTATTATCACTCACTCATTTAATATGATCTGACACATTATATTCCCTTTAGGCTCGTGGAGCCTATATTCTAAATTATGGTTTATAAAAAATTCACATGTAATAGAAAGTTCTACACCTAGAAATTTAGTCAACCCCATTTTTTATAGGAAATCTGTCCCATATGATCATTTTAAAATATCTATTTTACCTCGAATGTTTACATTTCCATCAGTGAGGTGTTTTATCAGAAGCAATACAAGATATAGAAAAATGGTTAGTACAATAGAAATAAGATTGTGCTACATGATCTGTTTCTATAAACCTACCCTGCATTTCAAGATTTTGGTCAGAAGCATTAATTTTTCCATATTTTCTTTACAAGTCTGAAATTGGTCTTTTTGAAAAAAGGCGTGAATCTTTTCAAGAAGTGCTGTTTAAACTCCTAGAGCATCCAATTCAAAAATGAGGAGTCCTTACAAGGAGTCCATAATGCCTCAGTTTCAATTCATTGTGAAGACGAAAGTGAATTGTGTGTGATTCTTCCAAAGTGGTACTTATTAGTATATTGGAAAGGAGTAGGAATTGTAAAAATGAGTGAGCATCTTTTCAGCATGTAAGTCACTTCCTGGGAATTAGATGCTTAGGGACACCTGCCTATCACAGTGTTGATTCTAACCTCAGCACTGCGCTAAGCTAGAAAATAGATGACATCTCTGACTCGAGAGAAAGTACTTGAGATGCACATCGCCTAAAACTGCAGAGTTCATTATATCTTCAGCATGCATGGCCAGTTCGCTTCACTACTTGTACAATAGAGATGCTAGTGCATCCAAGATTTGTAAGTAAGTAGTGGTAACAAACTTGCATCCAAAGTACCTTTCTAGAAAAGATATTCTAGGAAGAATAAGATTTATTCTCTTGTGGTCTAAAATTTGCAGAATTGAGAACAAATACAGATATATAAAATACGCAATCCAGATATCAGCTGTTCCACATGCTATGTCTAATTTTTTCCTGTTTCAAATTCAATACACTACTAAATCTCTCCCAGTAGTCACTTATAAGAACTGATACCAAAAGTGACATATTTAAAAGTTTTGGAAGAAATGAAGGACTGGTCTCTACCCCACATCTTGTTTTGAACATCAAAAAGGTTTTCATTAGGTACATATCATCTTTCTGCCTCCCCTCACTGTGAGGGGTGTGCTGTAGATGGTGCTAAGCAAGGGGTTCTCTGCCATTTCTCTAGATGCAGGAGATCTGAATGTGGCTTCCGCTATTTGGTGCACTCTCACTGATTCCTACATCTTTCAAGAATATTCAATAATAGTACCAACCAATTCATTGCTCTCTTAATTTTCACATCTGAACTAATGAACACACCCACATTATTAGTCTAAAAGGACACACATATAATTCCTTAAAATTATATAACTTTTGGAAACAAAACTAAGACACAAAACAATTCTAACTAAAACTACTTATACCCTAAAGCACAAAAGGTCAAAAGAGATAGGTTTTTATTTACTGCTTGGGGGTATATAAGAATACCAATTAGAACGAGTATCAGTAGCATCTGTTGCTTCCTCCAGCACTATAGGCCTTCGAGTACCCTCATTAGGGATGGAGGTGAGATAGTCACTATAATTTTTAGAATTAGATCAATGGAAAATTAGAAAAGTAAATGTAGCTTAATTGGCATACATATATTTCCATGGATGTATCAGAAAATGACAGCAGTGTTGAGTTTTGGAGAAGAGGTCATAGGGGAGTGAAGACAAGTCCAGATGTAACATTTGTAGGTTCTGTGTTAAAAGTCCAGCAGAGGCTGTATGTCATCTGGCTACATGTTGGAGGTACAGAGAAATCAAGCTTAAAGCCTCTTAAATAGTCATAGTTCCATGACCATGGTTTTGTAGTGAGGTGGTTAAATAACAAAAACATAAGATATTTACAATGCTGATGCATTTCCTATCACCCACATTGATGTGTTAGCAATGTTTAGAAAAGTAATGAAAACTTAGATTACTACAATATTAGCATAAAGTTAAAATACATTGGCAAATTTGATCAAAGAACAAAAACCAGTGAGGTACTTATCTATAAATTAAATAAACAACAACAAAATGTAACAGGTTGTTAGTACTTATTTCATAGTATCTTTATATCATCATTTATCAAATTCACTAATTATATTTGATGATCCAAATGTTTATAGCTAAGATATTCTATGAGCAGTAACCCTAAATGAGGCAAATTTTCCTTAACTATATAAAATATTTGTGCTTATGTAACAATTTTTAAGTAGACACTAATGGCACTTTTTATGAAACACCTCATTTGTCTGTACATCAGGTTTTGTCAGACATTGGATCTTGGTATCAATGACTCAATTCTGTCATTAAAGTGCAAATGTAGCCATGGACTACTGTTTCATTGTGACACAGATGTGTTGCAATAAAACTTTATTTACAAAATGAGGGAGCAGACTCATTAGCCTCAGAGTCACATTGAACTAACAGACCCATATGGTGTGTTATATATTTGCTTTAAATCATTTCATTGCTGAAATGCTATAAAGAAAATGAAAACTATATCTTAGGGCTGGAGAGATGGCTCAGAGGTTAAGAGCATTGCCTGGTCTTCCAAAGGTCCTGAGTTCAATTCCCAGCAATCACATGGTGGCTAACAACCATCTTTAATGGGGTCTGGTGCCCTCTTCTGGCCTGTAGGCATATACACAGACAGAATATTGTATACATAATAAATAGATATTAAAAAACTATATCTTAATTATATCTACTAAATTATATATTAATCACAATGTATTTTACATATTTATGTTTTTATATAGAGGAATACTATGCATTTTACTAATATTGAGATGAAATTTAAAGCGAGAATCAATGGCACACCAGTTTGGAATTATTATTAAAAAGGTTATTTATTTAAGGGGGAAAATCTTACAGAACAACATCCTAGACAACAGCCCTCTACCAGGAAAGAAGTCTGAAGCAAGAGAGAGTGAGAGGAGGGCTGCTCCTGCTTTTCAAAGAGAAAGAAACCACACCCCAGTGGGCTGGTATCTCAAAGGCTATTGGCTAAAGGAGCAGAAGGAGCTCCTGCAGCACCTTCCCCTTTTGTTTAAGTAAGAGAGTTCTAAACCTACTACAAAATTATATACAATAAGAACAAATATCCTATTCTAACTAGCTTGAGTCTTGTATAATAAATAACTTGGCTGAGTCATGAGAGGGAAGTAACTACATTTATCTGGTCTTCAACCCCATCGAAGATCCGAGAAGGGAAATAATGTTACCTGAGTAATTAGGAATTGCAATCAAACAACTTCCAAAACATGCAACAAATCACAGAGACAATTGGATACCTGGGCAATCACCCAAAGTCACGTTTGCAGTGTTGAAGCAACCAAATTTGGCTAAGGCCTAGAATAACTGACAGATTATTTTTAAAGGCAAGAAATTTTCCAAAACCATCTTACCCTGTCTTGGCAAGATTTGACAGTTCTACCTATCCATTTCTGGATAATATGAATTTTGTCAGTAGTTGAGGTATGGGTAGTATTTTGCCCAGAGGCCGGTTTTGCCAAGAAGAAGACAAGCTCCAAGTGGAGTGTCTTTGGTGTTCAACAATCTCTTGGGAATAGATCAGTGTTGCCAGGAGTGATTGTGTATCATTACCACAGAACTCTAAGTTAGATTAAATGCCATTTTCTACAGCTCTTTGAAGAGGTTGAAGATTATCTATTTATACAGAATATAATCTCTATGTATCTAAAAAACCTGATTAGTCTAGCTATAAATATGACAAACATAGATGACTATTAGGATCTGTAATTCTTAATAATTTTCTAACTTAAAGACTAAGACAATAAACAACTGTGCAATAAAAGAGGACAATGACCTCCAAATGTAAACAATGTACAAGTATACACTGCAATATGGTAAATATATATATTTATCAATACATAAACAATATATGTGTATCTTAATCAGAGGTAGAAATGTACACTGCAATATGGTAAATATATATATCAATACATAAAAAATGTTTTAAACAGAGGTAGAAGCATGCGTGCATACAATATTCAATATAATTTAACTTTGTATCCAATGTAATTGTCTATAAACAATAACTCACAAATACCAATCTATTATCCAGTCATCCAATTTCCCTTTTTTTTCTCTTTAAAACAATCCCTGAGCTTATAAAATTCCTCCCCCAACCTTCAACCACCTACCAACTATAATCAACCCCTAAATGATGTCCCTAAGTCTAAGGACAAAATGTGCTGGGAGAGGGGACATTGTCCTCTAGAATTACTTCCAGCTGTTATGGGGGCCATGTTCTTTTTTAAACAGAAAAAGGGGAAATGGTATAGGAGGTTCTTCTGTATTTGTGTTGCTTTCATTGGTGAATAAAGAGACTGCCTTGGCCTTTTGATGGGGCAGAAATCAGGTATGCAGTGTAGACAGGACAGAATGCTAGGAAGAAGACAGAGACAGAGTCGCCATGAAGCTGCCAGGTCAGACACGCTGAACCTTTCCCGTGACCTCATGGTGACATACAGATTATTAGAAATGGGTTGATTCAAGATGTGAGAGTTAGCCAATAAGAAGCTAGAACTAATGGGCCAGGTAGTAATTTAATTAATACAGTTTCTGTGTAATTATTTCAGGGGTTAAGCTAGCCGGGTGCCAGGAACATGGCCCGCCCACTCCTCTTACTACAGGCTAGCTGGATGGCCAGGAGCCAGGTGGCAGGATGCAGCCCTTTTTCACCTCATTACTACAAAATTTATTTCTGTATCTATAGACACAGTGTTTATTTGGATTTTCTTCAAACTTATACAATATTTTTTTTCTTATATTCCTATGCTTTAATAGAATGCAAATTATATTGTATATTTCAATGTTCTTTTTGGATTTATAAAAATATTTCAAAAAAATGTTTATTTTTGTATTGATTTTTATTGAGCTCTACATTTTTCTCTGCTCCCCTCCCTGACTCCCCCCTCTCCCCCTTAAACCCTCCCCCAAGGTCCCCATGCTCCCAATTTACTCAGAAGATCTTGTCTTTTTCTACTTCCCATGTAGATTAGATCTATTTAAGTCTCTCTTAGTGTCTTCATTGTTGTCTAAGTTCTCTGGTATTGTGGTTTGTAGGCTGGTTTTCTTTGCTTTAAACGTAAAGCAAAGAAAAATGTTTATTAACTAAAGTTGTTTCTAAAACAGATATAACACAAATCAGATCTATCAAGGGATTCTTACAAAGTTTTAGAGATCATTATTCAAAATCATAAGACATTTGCCAATTTCTAATTAAAACATATTGTCCACAAACAATCTTGACATACTCTATGATTAAATACTACTCTTTTGCTTCACATATGATTTTTACTGCAGTTTGTAACCTGTCTAAATTCTCATTCCTTTAGCAGAATAGAGACTTTGTTACATCATTTCTTAGGCCTTTAACTAAAATCTGTTATATGCCTCATCAGGATACAGTGTCCTTATTTGAGTAGCTTGCTAAAAGGGTGGAAAAACAGCTCTACATTCAAGACAATCACATTTGATGAAAGAAATGGAAGAGGTAATAACACAGTGGAAAGACATTCTGTGTTCAAGGACTGAAAGAATGGATAATATTAAGGAATCCATAGCAACAATAGAAATCTATAAATTTGAGTTAATCTCTAGTAATAAGCTAATGATATTCTTCAAAGAGCTATGGGGAAAACTGATTTATAGGAATCACAAAAGGCAAGAAAAAAATCCAAATAGCCAAAGCTATCTTGAGAAAAATAAATGAAGACGGTAACATTATGCTTCCTAAGGTTAAAATACATTACAAAGCTATAAAAACAATAACAGATGGTGTGGGCACAAATACAGACATATCTCTCAATGGAAGAAAAGAGAGAATTGGTGAGCACACCTTTAAGGGCATAGTCAACTGATATTTGACAAATGTACTGATAACTATATATTTGAAAGAAGACAGTCATTTCCATATACAGTGTTGGAAAAATTTGGTATGTACACTCAGAAAATAAAATAAGACATGATGTCTCTCTAGTTAGAAAAATAAACCCATTGTGCATCAAAGATTTAAATAGAAATCTGAAAATACGGAACTACCAGAAAAAAGAAAAAAATGCTTCAAGAAAATTTAAGGACATGCTAAGGACATTGACATTGGCGGTTTGGTTTTCTGGAGGTATTGTTGTTTCATTTCTTATGTAGGATGCCAAACACCCAGAAATCATGTTAAAATATACACACATTGTATTACATAAAACCGAAAGTCTTCTTTAGTGTGTATGGAATTATCAATAATGTGCAAGAGACAAGAGTTTCAATGGGATGTTTACAAGCTATATATCTGACCAGGTGTTGGTAAAATAAAAATTAGTATCCTGACAAGGATGTGATAAATGAGGAAACATGGTATACCATAGGTAGGAATAAAAGCTGGTTTAGAAAATCATATGGGGGGGTGCTCAAAAGAAGCAAAGAACTATGATGTAATTGAGCAACCCCAATCCTGAGTATACATGCAAAGAAATCAAATCAATACATTGGAGATATATCTACACATCTGTGTTCACTGCAGTGTTTCTCACAACTGCCAAGAAATGAAGATTATTTTGTGTCCACACTGCTTATGGAGGGTAATAAAAATATAATGTAGCACCTATATTGATGGGATATTATTTGTCCTTAAAAATTGTCATAAAAATGAAAGTGTCTTGTCATTTGTGAAAATATTAATGAAACTGAAAATAATTGTGTTAGTGAAATTTGCGTAATTTCACTCATATGTATAATCCCAAACAGTTAGCTGCACAGACATTGATAGTATTCCACTGACTACAGTGAATGGAGAGAGGAGTTGAGGGGAGAAGAAGAAAATGACTCAGTTCCCCATTCATAAAAACCAAATTTAATACTTATTTTAAGATGTAAGTAAAAGGAAACATATCTAAAAATGGAAATCATGTTTTCTTCACATTTTTCTCATCTTATTGAATGATCGATACAATTTTAAAAACAAAATAAAATTTATCTTAAAACACCACAATTTTAATCAAAATCATTCACGTGAACTGCAATGCTTCACTCACTTCATTTGGTCAAATATTTATTTGTTGGGGTTGGGAGGGCTGTGTACATATAAAATGTGTGATAATCAAAAAAACAGCTTGAAAGAACTAAATTGTACTTTTGAGTTCTCTCCCTCACCATGTGTGTGCCAGGGATTGAACTCTGATCCTCGGGTGTGGCAGCAACCACACCCACTGACTTATCCCTTGACTTTTTACGCAGATTTCTGAAACTCAAGTCAACATTCTAAAATAATTATAGAATGAGAAGCCATGATTGAAGCACTCATTACTACTCTAGTGGTTACTCTACAATGTATGTCTTACACACAGCATATTTCCACCAGTTGGGGCAATGCATATAAATTTGAAGAATCAAAACTGCCAATATTGTAAGAAATTTTGCAGCATCCATGTGCACCTGTGAAGAACTCCACATCAGCTCATGGACATCGCCTTTCTCTTGAGCTCTACAGGAATGGGGAATGAATGGGAGATGACTATCTGGTGTTACCTGGAAATACTCAGTCATCACTGAAGAACCTATTATTATATCCGTGCTGTATGACAGGATAGATCTAGAAAATCAGTGCATTTGTCTTCTCTTTTTCAAAATTTGACTAGACTCACAAGTTGTGTCCATATCCAGCGTTGGCTGTGCTATAACCCACAGATCTATGGAGCATTTGAACACAGTTGCCTTTTACTTCAAAACATTCAAGAGGATGACTACCATTTCCCTGGGGCATATGTTATGGACATGAAGTTAGCCTTGACCCAGGAGTAAACACAAGGGCCAGTAATGGGAGAATCTCATCTTTCTTCAATGAACTTACATTTGAGTATATGTGAAACCAGCAAGGTCTTCTGAAACACATGGGGTGGGACTAGAGAGATGGCTCCGTGATTACGAGCACTTGCTACTCTTACAGAAGTTCAGAGCCCAGTTCCCAGTACCTACATGGCACCACAGAACCATCTGTAACTTCAGTTACAGGGAATCCAATGCACTCTTCTGATTATTGTGGGCTCCCACATGCAAGTGGGCCACAAGTTTGCCCTCAAAGACACACATGCACATATAAAATAACAATAAATACACACTTAAAAATTCAGAGCAAACCCTTTTCTTCTTAGGTAATATTTTTTAGTAAGTCTTTCTGTTAGTTATACTCAAGACAGTGTAGTAAAGAGAATTACTTCGTAGTACAAACTTTATCCACATCAGCTATGAATCTATAACCATTTCAGAAAACACATTAACACATGTCAGATTTGCTTAAAAGCATTGCCAAGCAAGAAGTGTTCATATGTAGTTTAATAGAACTTGATCCCAGAGAACTCTGCTAGAGTTACAGCAAGAACCACAGAAGAGGAAGGGAGCTGATGAAGTGTGTGCATTCACAACTATGTGAAGAACTGGAGCATAATCCTTCTGGGAATTCTCTTCTGCCTCTCTCACTGAGTCAAGACGATAACACTGGTTTTAGCAAGTTCATCTGGCAGCTCCAAAGTGGGGTGTGTGTGTGTGTGAAATATAGGCAAGGTACTGAGAAGTTTTGCCTTAAATAAGAATAGCAATGTTTAAGTGGAATCCAAGTTAAAAACAAAGCCAGAAACCCTTTCTTTTCAAGGACACAAGAGACAATGTCACCCACTCTAGGAGAGGACATACATCAATGTTTTCAAATTCTCCCGAGAATAAGACCTACCTGGTGCCACTGGGGCTGAGCTTGCCTGCTTTTTTTTGCCATGTAGAAATAGAACTAAAGATTGCACCATGCGTAAGAAGGCTGGTAGTCTCAGCTACTATTAATGACTGCATTTAGAAAGCCAGCACTATCTTTGCACTATTTTTCCCAACATCCTCCAAGGGCCTTTATAAACACTTTGTATACATTTGCTTACAAAATCCTTTAAAACCAAATCAATGCTTTATCTTTCCCATGCCTCAGGCCAGGAAAACCCCACAAATCTCTGATATTATACATAAGTTCACCAGTTCTCCATGGGCATAAGCAAAGGGTCTCTCTCTGTCTCTCTCCCCCTCATCCTCTGTCTTTTTCTCTGTGAATCTTTCTGTCTCTCTCTGTCTTTGTCTCTCCTTGTTCTCCTCTACCTTCTTCTGTCCCCCATGCTCTTTTCTCATTCCCCATCTCCAGCAAATCTTTCAATAAAGACTATTTCTTCTTGTTTAATGGGAAAAATACAGTTTAAAATTATTTTTAAGGTTAAAATATCTCAATTATGGGAGCTGTTATTTCTTGATAGACCCAAAAAGAAGATATTATGTATGTAGCATCCTGTTTAGTGTAAGACACCAAACATGCACAACCATTAATTATAAATTTCTTCCATCAATTTCTTTTTTCTATTTTAGATACAGACTAAATATTTGTTTCTTTTAGTTCCTGGAACACATTGTTAAAGGAAAGAAATATCTGGTCTTGGAAACTTAAGTTATAAAAGCTTCATATTGTGAGTTGTGTTTTTGAACAAAATGGGGAGATCAATGATGAAAGCAAATACAACCACTGCTGATGAAGGTGTATTTTGTTGCATTTAGAGATGCTGGCTGTTGCATGGATAGATGCAGATGTAGACTGGAAGACTTTGTTGAGCTACTAAGAATCACTCATAGGACATTTTTTCCACATGTGTTAATATAGCACATTTTCTTTCAAAAGCTTCCCCTCGATTTGGTTTTGTTTCTAAAAGAATACATAAGGAATCTACCAACTCGCTGCATTCAACATTTGACAAAAATGATCTAGTTGGCTTCTCATACCTCAAGATAATTTCGTTAGGAATTTAACTCCCTGAATGCTTTCATTTCTCTACCTCTTAAATAAAATTGTTTCCTTGTGTCTAGGAAATTTCTCCTTTCTGGTAAGACACTTATTGAAATGAAGGGTTCCTAACATAGGCAACAGGCTGCCTTACCCCCAAGAGTCTATAAACACTGCTTCAATGTAATTAAGGGTGGTGAGATTAAGCTTGTTTAAATACAGAACCAACATACATAAAATTCACAAATACAAAGGTAGCTATTATTTCTGTAAACATCCTTTCTATCCTTCTAGCCCCAGCACCTAGTTAAGAAGCCAATTTGATTTCTACACACATTGGTCATTTGTAGCTTCTCTTTCATATTCTTGAAAGTATTGCCATCTGGTGATTATTCTCCCCCACCTACAACAAGAATCCTTTGTGGCAAGTCACATGGTTATCGTACAGGGACATCATCAGTGGAGGAGCATGATTTTAGGAGTACATAAAAATCAAGAGGTAATGAGGCTAAAAGCCATTAACATGACAAATTCTTTTGTCGAAAGCCACATGCAATAAATACGTTTAACAAAATCAGATAGCAGGCTGTAACTGGTTCTTAGTACTGCTCTCTGTAAGATTTCTCCATCTTTTATAATCATTAAGAAAGCCCCTCTTAGTTTCAGGTACCTGCAATGGTAGAACTCCAAGTGCCAGTCCCAGCCAGCTCGACGGTGTCCGTGAAACACACTGCCAGGATTAAGACAAGAAAGTGAGTAAAGAGCACACAGTGAGACTCTTGATTTTTTTACAGAGAGCATCAACTTAGAAAACTGCAGTCAATTCAGAAATGCCGAGAGTGGGAGCAGTAGTCATTTCCAGGGAAGAACATATCACTTAGTTACCTATTACCTAATGGTCATTTCTAAAAACATACACACAAGCAACATTATACAGACTGGGCAGGTTATATTTATAAATATATACAAATATACAAATATTAATGCAATAACAATGAATAAGCACAGAGGCATGAATTTTAAATAGAACCAGAGAAGGTATATGAGAGAGTTTAGAGCAAGAAAAGTGAAGAGAGAAATATTGTAATTATATTATAATCTCAAAAATATAAATATTTTAAAGAGCTGCCATTGTGAGTTTCGTATGTAAAATTTTCCAAAAGGCACCACAAGGTCCAAGTAATGGAAGTCTTCAGTAAGGTACAGACAAATATAAAATGCCAAGTTGAATTAAAATGTTTCTCAACTCCTCCAGAGAAGCATGTACTTGCTAATAAAAAGTAATATTTAACATTAATATTGAATAGTCCAATGAAGTGTTACATGAAACACATTTTGTTCTAAACTCCAGCTAGCACTTTTGAAAATGCCTTCGAGTTAGTTACATTGGCTTGCCAGATGTCCAGTTTCTAGCTAAGTGAGAAACATTTAGGTTGTGTGTCCCAAGGCAAAGTGAGATAGAGGGCTAAAAGGGATCTCTAGAGTCTGGATACATTAGGTCAAGGGGAAGAGCTTCCCACACTGGCAGGCTGATCTCTTGAAACCCAGGGCTGCACTTGCATCATCTCAGCTATCTACATAATTGGTTTAATTATCCCATCTTAATATCTCTCCTAGATTCCTTCTAATACTTTCCAAATTCTCTTGGATGTTGGTAAATTGAGTTTATATGCTTCCAACCTGCATTTTTGGGAAAATAAGGCATTCATATTATGAAAGCCAATTTAAAGAGAAAACATAGCTTTTAAAACATGCCCCAACTAACTAACATATTCAGGCTTTCCTCACTCACCCATTGTAAAGTTCAACGAATATTGTACATATATTAAACTCCCTACAAACAGCCATCAGACATGATTAAACCATCCGAGTACCAAGAAACCAGTCCTCAAATGCTTATCAAATAGTATCACTCAAAAAAAAGGTTCAATTAAATTAAAGAAGAATACAAACAAATATGGGCACTTAATTTATTAATAGCCTGATTGTTACTAGGATTTTGAGGATGTGGGCTCTGTGGCAGGGAGACATGCACACACAGCTCTAATTAACACCAATCACACACGCTAATGGTAGAACCTACTGCTTAAGTAAATGAACATCCTTACCCCCGCTGCTTTGAAGAGCCTGATAGGCATGCACTTTATTGACAAAGTAAGCTAATTTACAGAGTGATTGTCCAAGAGGGAACTGCTGTTTATTTGCAGAGTTTTTCCCATTGAACTCACAGGGCAAACATAGCACTTAAATTGTTAATTAAAATATCAACAGATAAAAACGTAAACATTGGGTTTTCTTCAGAGTGACATCTCCTCCCTCATTCACAACCAGATCCTGATGTGTCATGATCATTGATTTCTGAGGACAGTAAGATGTAGACGAAGCACCGATGGCTCAGCTTTGTGTGCGAAGGAGAGAACTTACTGCGACGAAAACAGTAAAGCTTGAGTCAGCTCGTTCTCACATCCCTTTGTGCCTTCAGTGATACCCATTTGCAGGTACCCCAAAGGAATATCCTAAATTTGAGTAATCGAGGGTGGATTGGAAGCAGTATGTTGCTGGTATGCTTCCTTTACAAGTGATCATAAATCTTCGAAAAGGGTTCCACTGTTCACATTAGCTCCGAAAGGGAGGTGTGACTCCAATCTTAAGCAAGGATTTTGAACCTTTATCGCAAGTGTGGAAGGTCATTCTGTAAATGAAGGCTGCATTGCTATGAAATACTGTCACCAGAGTACACGTGCTCTGTTAGTTTGATTGGTTTGGGTTGGTTTCTTTCTCAATTATTTTATCTACTTTGTCCCCTTAGGCTACCTGCTCAAGAGGAAATCTGAATTGGTTGTTTTTTCAGAAGGCAGGGGAATAGCTTTGCTCCTTTGAACAAAATCTAGTTAGCTAAAGAAATACATACGTGGGGAATCTGACCTTCAGTGATGAGAAGAGTTCTTAAAATACACTTTCGTGGGCCTAATTTTCCTTTTTCAAACTTGATTCGTTTGTTCTTTTCTCTTTTCTTTTCTTTTCAAGACAGGGTTTGTCTGTGTAGCTTTGATGCCTGCCCTGGAACTAGCTCTTGTAGACTAGGCTGGCCTCAAAAACACAGAGATCCGCCTGCCTCTGCCTCCAGAGTGCTGGGATCAAAGGAGTGCGCCACCACTGCCCAGCTCAAATTCTATTCTAATAAAGTCCAGACTTATTTTAGCAGTTGGCGTGCAGCTTGGGGTAGTGGTGGGAGGGATCAGTGAGATTCCAACATATCTCTTTCCTTGCATCCTACAGAATAGCTAGATTTTATTTGTATCTGGTACTGTTGTTCAATCCAAAGCTAGCTCAAAGAAGGATTCCATAGCAGGTTGAAGAGTGGAGAGGAACTAAGTTAGGAGGTGAGGGATGCATGAGATGCTGCTGATGCAAGAGATGCTGCTGAAGCAGAAGACTTCTGCTTGCCTTGGATTTCATAATGAATGATCCTTGGCAGTTATAAATGATGGGATTCTTCAGACAGTCATGCATTTGAGTATTCAGGAATGCACATGTGCAGAACATGTGTGTATCGTGTGTGTGTGTGTGTGTGTGTGTGTGTGTGTGTGTGTAATACAAGCATGCATGAAGGATTGAGGTGAGAATTTGAAAACATGGGTTTCCTACATGCTCCTTACCACATGGGAACCCTAATGGGAGGCAGTATCTGTCATTATTGCCCCTTTTGCCACAGTTTTGTAGGAAGGACTATGCCAAAATTTTACCAGCCAAAGCAGACAATAGACCTTGCCCAGCACTTTTTGGGGAAAGTAGATGTGGAGCTTGGGCAGCGTTTTTGGAACGATGGCATAAAATGTGTCAGCAGGTTCAGCATCTGGAACACCTGGATGCTTATCTACTTGAAGCTTTTGATCCAGTCCTTGACAATGAACTTGGAAGGTGAAGCCACATCTGTAATTTCAGAGTTTCTATTAGTACTATTTAAAAGTCTTAAAAAGAAAAATGAATTGTAGTAGTGTTTAGCCCAAACTGGAAAAAAAAAACCTACCATTTTAAATAAGTCATCAGTGGAAACTTCCTTAGATTTTAAGCAAATGTTTGAAGTCTGCTGTGGGTTTTATACTTGTCTTACAGAGCTGTTTGCTGTAGTCATATTTCAAGTTCTTAACAGCCACATGTGGTTCATGGCAACTCTACACGACAATAGAACTGTAAGCCTCAGGTCAGGACCTGCACACAGGGAAGCTATGCTAAAACTGAGTTTCATTTTTCTCAAAAAATAATCAGAAGGAAGACCAGGGTCACTACAGACATCCTATTGATGTGAGGCTTAATCAAGGCCAAAGCCAAGCCCGAGGCACTGGAGAGTCGAGCCCTGAATGGTCTCTAACCTTGGTGGGGCATACTCAGGCTTCATAAAGCCCTGCTTAAGAAATAGCATTCTCCCAAGCTGGAATGACTGCTGAAAAACATGTCAGCTCACAAGAAGCAGCCAAAAAAGAAAAATGGCATCTGAAGCTTCAACCCTTTCATTGCCAAAACTCTCTCATAGTTGGACATTTGAAGTTCTGATTTGCTTTGTGTGAAATTGAAAGTGCACTATCTTAAGGACCTCCTTGGCTGTGGCTTCCCAAAGCTGTCTCTGTTTTTATCTGTGATCCCAATCACTAGCTCTGACACAAGATACACAGTCAATAAATGTCAAATAAATAATTGATGACTTGAAGAAAATTTGTGGTTTTAAAATGTCAGTGTGAAAAATTAATACAAAACATTGTGTTTTATAATATTTTCTTAATAAAATGTAATGCTTTTTCATTGAAGAAATTATGGACAAACAAATGAATATATATATACACATAATATGTATAAATATTGCTGTCACAAAAAATGTTATGCTTAATGTTACCGTATGCCTCACATGTCTTTTTGCATAGTCAAAATACTTTTCAAATTATACCATATTTACATTTTTAACCTTGAAATTTTAACTATATTGGGAAACCATTCTTCAGTCATATGGAAATTATTTTGATGCAAGTTATAAAGTTAAGAATAAGTGCATTATTTTTAGACATTACCAATGATTCGTACCAATGCCATCTATTGAGCCTTCTCCTAGTTTTTCATCTTTATTACGCATTAAAAGCTAACGTGTCAGTAGAATTTTCACAAATATTAGTGTGATTGATGTTTCTCATCATTTACATGATCATTACTTTTTGTATTATAATCGTGAATGTGTTTGTAACCTTATGCTATAACATCTGGATAAACACTGTCTCATCCTTAGTCCCTTTAAGACTTCTGCACCATTTTACCAGGGCACTGGAAATTTCTGGTGCTTTTTCACTGACACCCTCTTAGTGACAGTCTTTCAGCTCTAAGTTATTTGGCGAAAACTCATTCCTCCTCTTTATCCCCACCACATCTTATATAGTAAATCCAAGATCAACTTAAATGACACCAATGTGTGAAGAAGATATCATTGTTTCTGGCCATTCCATGCCATTTTTGCGTGAATTCACTTGAGAAAAACTGTCTTCATGCAAAGGTTCAAATAGTCATCAAACCTGAGACAGCCACTCAGATTGTTCACTACTGAAGCAATGTGGATTGGCCTCACCATAGCATTTCTTAGTATGGGGGTTAAAGAAGGGATGACAGAGGGGAGGGGAAAGAGAGAAAGGAAGAGGGAGGAAAACTGGAGGGAACTGGAGAGTCCAGATGGGGCAAGGACTGAGAGCGAGAGCAAGGAAAGAGCTATCTAGAGTGAGGGAGCCATTATGGGTATAGCAAGAAACCTGGCACTAGGGTAATTCCCAGGAATCCTACAATCATGACCCCAGCTACCCTAAGCAATAGTGGAGAGAGTACCTGAACTGGCCTTCTCTTATCATCAGATTGATGACTATCTTAGTTGTCATCATACAACCTTCATCCAGCAACTGATGGAAGCAGATGCAGAGATCCACAGCTAGCATTGGGCTGAGCTCCCAAAGTCCAATCGAGGAGAGGGACTCCAATCCCTCTTTAAAGTCCAATCCATTCTTTAAAAGGTCTCCAGGTTACATCAATGTGTAATGCCAATAACCAATCAAGTAATTAATATTGGTATTATTGTCACTGTGTCCAAATGCTTGGCAGAAAGAACTTAGGAGGGAAAAATATTGATTCACCTTATGGTTCAGAGGATTTTCTAAATTGTGGCAGGGAGGTGGACTCACTGGAGCAGGACAAATCATGATCCTGAGGAAGCAGAGCAGAGCAGGAAGGGACCATGCCAAGATAGAGCCCCCAAGGACAGACCCTAGTGGCAAGCTTCTTTCAGATAGGTATGAACTCCAACTTTTCTCCACCTTCCAATAATGCCATTGTATGGTGAATCCACCAATGGGACAATCCATTATCTTTGTCACAGCCCTTTAAACCTAATCCTCTCTGAAAAGTGCCTCACAGACCCACCCTGGGATATGCTTCACTGATCTGGGTGTTTGTCAACCCAATCAAGTTAGCAATCAAGTTTAATCATTACAGTAACCAAGACTGAGAAGCAAAGGTTTGGTCTGTCAAAACACGTCTTCTCCGACTGTGGATGAGGACTGTATCAGGATTTCATCAAATAATCAGCACGGAAAGTAAATTGGACAGTGCCCAAACTTCAAACTTTTCTAGCTTCGTGATCTAAAAAGTTAATTTCTCTGAAGCCCAGATTCCTCACTTGCAACCTGATATACTCGTGCCTTATCACAGCAGTTCTGAAAACATTCTTAGGATTTTCTTGCTCCCATTTCAATTAAGAATGTTTATCAAAAACACAGAGAGCTCATCCCTGTTACTCTCGTTAAACATTTACCCAGGATCCCAATCCTGTGATCCCAATCCAGGGCCATCTAAGGTATCAAGAGTCCTGAAGAATTAAGGAATACAGAGTGGGAGAGAACCTGAAAA